>PVJS01026435.1:0-27014 GCA_004027185.1 Glis glis
CCAGTACCAAAAAAATAAATAAATAAAAAACAAAATGGGGCTATGGGTGTAGCTTGGAGGTAGAATGTCACTGGGTTTAATACCCAGTACCAAAAAAAAAAAAAAAAACAGCCGGGCGTGGTTGCGCCCGCTTGTAATCCCAGTACTTGGGAGGCGGAGCCCGGAGGATCCAGGTTCACAGCCAGCCTCAACTACTTAGTGAGGCCTCTGCAACCAGTTTCAAAATAAAGTATAAAAAATAGGGCTGGGGATGTAGCTCAGAGGTAGAAAGCCCCTGGGTTCAATCCCTGGTACCGAAAAAAAAAAAAAAAACATACAGACTCCAGTCTTGTGCTATTTCTAGCTGGTTCAACCCCAGCACCACAAAAAATTGTCTCAAAAATAAAAATGGGCCAGGTGTGGTGGCGCATGCTTGTAATCCCAGTACTTGGAAGGCTAAGACAGGAGGATCACCGGTTCGCAGCCAGCCTCAGCTACTTAGTGTGATCCTGTTTCAAAAATAAAGAATAGAGCTGGGCATGGTGGCGCACACTTGTAATCCCGGTACTTGGGAGGCTAAGACTGGAGGATCCGGGTTCGCGGCCAGCCTCAGCTACTTAGTGAACCCCTCCGCAACTCTCTCTCTCTCTACTTAGTGAGGCCCTCTGCAACTTCGTGAGACCCAGTTTCAAAATAAAGCATATAAGCCGGGCGTGGTGGCGCATGCTTGTAATCCCAGTACTTGGGAGGCGGAGACCGGAGGATCTGGGTTTACGGCCAGCCTCAGCTACTTAGTGAGGCCCTCTGCAACTTAGTGAGACCCGGTTTCAATAAAGGATAAAAAATAGGGCGGGGGGGGGGGTAGCGCGGAGGTAGAAAGCCCCTGGGTTCAATCCCAGGTACCGCGCAAAAAAAAAAAGCATATAAAATAGGGCTGGGGGTGTATCTCGGAGGTAAAAAGCTCCTGGGTTCAATCCCCAGTACCACAATAAAAATAAATAAAAATAAAGAATAAAAAATAGGGGGTTCAAAGGTAGAATGACCCTGGGTTCAATCCCAGGCACACAAAAAACAAGGCCAGGCATGGTAGCACATGCTTATAATCCCAGTACTTGGGAGGCTGAGACTGGAGGATCCAGGTTCGCGGCCAGCCTCAGCTACTTCGTGAGGCCTCCGCCACTCAGTGAGACCCTGTTTCAAAATAAAGAATAAAAAATGGGGGTGTAGCTCAGAGGTAGAATACACCTGGGTTCAATCCCCAGTACCGCAAAAAAAAAAAAAACAAAAGCCAGGCATGGTGGCGCACACTTCTAATCCCAGTACTTGGGAGGATGAAACAGGCGGATCCGGGTTTGCGGTCAGCCTCAGCTAATTTAATGAGGTCCTCCGCAACTTACTGAGACTCTGTTTCAAAGTAAAGAATAAAAAATAGGGCTGGGGGTGTAGCTCAGAGGTAGAATGCCCTGGGTTCAATCCCCAGTACCACAAAAAAAAAAAAATAAAGCCAGGCGTGGTGGCGCACTTAGGAGACAGGAGGGTCGCAGGCTTGATGTCCGCCTCAGCTACTTAGTGAGACCGTTTCAAAATAAAATAGGATTGGGAGACATAGCTCAAAGGTAGAATGCTCCTGGGTTTAATTCCCAATACCACAAAAAGGTGAAGTCTCAATTGAACGTTGAAATGCTACAGATTTGTAAACAATAGGTAAACATGATCAGTATTTGTTTCACATATTCTTTTTCAATGAAGGTACTAGAAAAAATTTTAATTACATCATGTGGCTCCCGTTCTATAAAAGGATTTTATATATCTACTTTATGTATCTATTAAATGTATTGAATCATTCAGTTAACAATCATAGTTAAATTCAAGTCTGACCTTAGGAAAGAATCTCAGCCACCGAAATCATATGGACATTTTAGTGACAAAATGACAATTCATAGTGCAATACTATTAATGTTGAGAAATAAATGGAAAAGCAGGAAACCCGTGTTCAGAAAAGGCTGGAAGGATGTGCACCCAACAATGTTAACAGGGGTGGGGGGATCAGTGAGGCTGGGGAGTGAAGTGAGGGGGGATCAGATCTACATTTTAAGAAATTTGATTCTTTTACAGTGACCACTGCATATACCAAGAAAAAGAGCAAAGAAAATAGAACACAGTGAAATGATGGGAAAGGAATACCGTATTTCCTTGATTCTAAGTTCCTACTGCCTGCACGACGCACCTTCGACTTATTAACCACTTTTTGGGGGGAAAAAACAGAAAACATTATATTAAGTGTATGGATAATTCAAAGACATCCTGTATTTCAGGACACCAGAAATTTAATTGTCAAAATGTTAGGAGGTGGCATATGTTTCTTTACTTTTTTAAAAAATACTCAAGTTTTCTCTAATAGTCAGTTTCATTTTTTTTTTATTTATAAAAAGGGTGTTTGTGAAGACTGAATCTTGACTCCTATATGCAGCCTTTGGCAGGAAAGTGACCAGCAAGGCCAGGAAGGCTGGTGCAGACTTCCTATGCCCTGGATTGCTTTGTAATCTGGCACAGAGGTGGACTTCGGGCAAGTCCAGCCGCAGGGCAGCTGGGGGTGGCACTGACTCCCGGGGGTTCCTCCCACCAGCAGTGGCAGTGGGCATTGCCTCAGGAACCATTCCCACCTGGTTGCTTGTTGTTGGGTTTGAGGCCCTCAATCCCAGTGGGCTTGAAGCCCCCGTGGGCCCACTCCAACATGGGCTTCAGCCGGTCCTCCAAGGAATCTCCAGGGCTGCTGGGGAAGGTCTTGCCAGCGCGCACCCTGGCTTTCTGCCAAGATATAAAGGCAGATTCTGTGATGAGTGGAGTTGGAGGAGGGGTGATCGCCAGGGGAACCCAGGGATTCCCCTGCTGCGGCCTAGATCCCTTTACACTGGGGCCCTTTCACAGCCAGGCAGCTGTCCTGGCCTGTGGTATGTTACAGGGGAAGGATAGGCCTGTTCAAGGAGACAGGTCGTGGATAAGATCTTTCCCTACTAATCTCCAAGAGATACCCAAGTAGAATTTGTCCCTGTAGGTCAGCCTCCTGCTACAAAAGAGAGGACTCAGATGCTAAGATACAGGAGAGCCCTCTGTATTCTTAGACATCTTGTAGTTAAACATCCTTTATTGGACAGTGAGGCTTGGCATGTCTAAGCCCATGGAAACTAGCAGAGGCTGGCTCACAAATGCTGCTTCAACCAAGCAATTCCCATTCAAAGTAGGATGGACAATGCCTCATGATCCACGGGGGTTAACATGGCCCAGAGACAGGAGGATAGGTAGCCTCAGGTTCTGTCCAATCTCGGCCTTGAACCGCACCACTCAAAGGAAGAAAGCGCTGAGGTCTCTGGAAAGCCTATGTCCTGATATATCTGGCCAGCATCCTTTTGCATTCACCCCTCCCCAGTTGCCCTGTTCCCTCCAAGGGATCCTTGGCAAAACGGTGGGCTGAGCTAGCTTTGAGCAGGTCTCAGGCTTCCTCTCTGCTCTCAGGGTCAGGCCCTCATTACCACCCATGTTACCTCCAGGGCATGGTACATGGCCTTCCGGTAAGAAACCAGTTTATTGAAGGTGGCCAGGTTAAAGTGCTGGCTAAACAGTCCCAAGGCCACCAGCTTGTCAGCAGAGACCTAGAAGAGAAAGACATTATCAACATCCACCTGTACTTGTGCCTGAGGTGGCAAATGTCTCCCACAAGGCCCAGGGACAAGATGCCAATCCAACAGAAGGGAAAGAAAAAAAGCAGTAGTACAGAGTACTAAAATACCCAATAGCCAGAAATAAGGTACAGGTGACTCCAAATGTGGGCCAGTAGGATATTCTGAAGGGAGACAATGAGAGAGAGCGAGAGCGAAAGAGTGTGTGTGCGCACGCGGGTGCTGTGTATGTAGCAATCCTGGTATGGACCCAAGGTTTGTCTAGAAGTTCACTATTTGTTCAAGAGGTTTTTCACATGTTCTTACCTCTTCCCTGAGCATGAGAAAAATAGTTAACTCTTTATCCTTATGAAATGACTATCACTGTTTAGAGAACACTGCTAGGCAGAGCAAGAACTACCCTTATGATTACTTGATTTTAGTTATTGTGATTTGACACATATCTGAGAGTTTCTGCATGTCAGGTCCCCAGCCAGGCATGAGCAGTTCGTGGTGCCGGTGAGTAGGGTGAGAGAAAAGTGGAAGCTCCAGGCTGTTGCTCAGCACTGCAGGCCACAGACATTCCAGGCTCAGAGTGTTTACTTTCATGATCACCCCCACTTTGTACACGGAGCCCGGCGTTGTAGAGTGAGAAGAAACTGCCAATCACCCCAATCGTCATGGGCAGCACACAAACGCAGGCTATGACCAGGTTGGGACCCTTGGCCAGTTCAGAGCCACACACACATTGCAATCTCTTCCCATAATTGTAACAGTCCCATAAAGTATCAGCCTCAGACAGTGTCTTGCAAAGCACATTTTATGTCTCACTGGACCAAGGCAAACAATGCAAATCCTTCCTTCCCTGGGGTTGGTGCTCACGCGACCCCTAGCATTAGATGCTTCAGGGCCAGCATGGGCCCAGGACACTTGTCCTTCTGCTCCCTCTGCTGTTCGGAGAGGGAATCTGCAGAGTGTCCTACAGGCTGACTCCACTGGTCTAGTCTTCTAGTCCTTGTAAATGTGTTCATGGGAAATTGGCCCCCAACGGAGCCAAACTCACGAGCTGAGTCCCAGGAATGTAGTAGATGGTCCTTCATTCCAACATTTCTCCCATCCTGCCCAGATTGGTGTAACTTAGGAGGGACCTCACACATGGTTCTAGGTATTGAGGGTTAAACAGACATTTATCAGCATTCCCAATACTGGGGAATTAAACCCAGGACCACCTAAATGCTAGGCAAAGCTCTGCTACTGAGCTCCACCCACAGCCCTTCAACCTTTTGAGATAGGGTATCTGGGCTAAATTGCCCAGGCTGGCCTCAAACTTATGATCCTGACTAGCAGGGTATTACAGACATCCACCCTCTGCCCCCGACTGGATGGACAATTCTAAGTGAAATGTCTTCTCCCTTCAATAGAATATAAGTGTAAAAAAGGTGGATAGGAGCATAGCCTAGCACTGGGTTGGATCCACAACATCTAAAAAAAAAAGGACTAATTATTTTATGCCCAACAGAGGTCTTCTCCAACAGATCCTTGCTGTCAAGAAACATGTGTTTAAAACAAAATACTATGGGGTGCGGTGACACACACCTATAATCCCAATACTTGGGAGACTGAGACAGGAGGATCATAGGTTGGAGGTCAGACTGAGCAATTTAAGGAGATCCTATCTCAAAAAGAAATGCTCAGAAATAGAAGTCTGGGTTTAATCCCCAGTACCAAAAAAAAAAAAAAAACAGCTAATGCCAATCAACAAAAGGCTTTGAAATAACCTGTAAAGTCTGTAACAATTTTTCTATAACTGATTCCAGGTGACCCTAAACCCACCTCTAAGGCCCAGCAAAGGCTACCATGCTCCTCGCCTCCCTGCAGAGCTAAATGAAGCTTCAAGGCAGTGACCTTCGTTCCTTGTCTCTCAGGCTTCACTGAGATGTCTGCTTAGGAGGCTGCTCCCGATCCCTCACTGATTCTGCCCCACAGAAATAAATCCAAAAATAAAATGAGATCCAAGGGCTAGACTCAGGGAACTTTTCATCACATTGTCCCCTGTGAACATAGACTGAACTCTGGCTTCCTAAGAACCCAAGTATTTGCCTAAACAGATTATTAGTTTTCCCTCCAGTGGCAAAGCTTTCTTTGCTACATACTCCTCCAGAAAGGTGACATCAAATTAAGTGCACAAAGAGTGGAAGCCAAACAAACTCGAGGTCTGCGGACCCCTGGGGACCTGCCTTATCCAGGACTCACCTCTGAGAACTTGCCATCACCAAACCACTGGACCCATCGCATGCCAGGTGTAGCTTGGCGCTTGGAGGTAGCCTTCCAAGACACCACCAGTGCAGGCCACCAGGAGAAGCCCTTGATCTTTCCCCACACAAGGTCCCCTATTCCAAACTCCTTCCCATCCTGGAAGAAAAATCACAAGAAAGAACCCTGGTCAAGAACACCAACCTGAGTCACAGCCTGCCCACTCCACTGACCCTGAGTACAAAACAAAGCTTGCTATAACACCTGAGAGGTCAGCTGGGGGGATAGCTCAGTGGCAGAATGCCTTTTAACAAGTGGGAAGTCCTAGATTCATTCCCAGCACCAAGGGGCAGGGAAAGATGCCCAGGGATGAGGAGTTACAATAAGCAAGCTGGGCATGGGGGCATATGCCTATAATCCCAGTACTTAGGAGGCTGAGACAGGAGATTCAGACATCTGAGACCTACCTCAGCAACATAGCAAGACCCTAAAAAGAGCTGCAGTTCTAGCTGGCTTCAATCCCCAGTAACCCTCCCAAAAATAAATATAAAAATATGTAAGTAAATATAAAAAAAATTTTTTTGTGGTATTGGGAATTGAAACAAGAGGCAATCTACCTCTGAGGTGCGCCACCAGTCCTCATTATTTATTTCGAAACAGAGTCTCACTAAGTTCCAGGGTATCGCTAAGTTCCTGAGGCTGGCATTGAACCTGTGATCCTGTCTTGGTCTCCAAGTACTGCGTCACTGCAGCGCCACCACTTGCAGTTAGAAGCTACTTCTACTTCTATGTACAAATAAGTAACCAGAAAATCACTATTCAGATGATAACTCTGGTGCTTGAATTATATCTGGGAAAGGAATAGGGTAAAACATGGGCCATTTGGCACATGAAAAATTACTAAGAATTCAACTATTATGATAAAAATGACAACATGTAGCTGGGCACGGTGGCGCATGCTTGTATTCCTAGTACTTGGGAGGCTGAGACAGGAGGATCACAGGTTTGAGGACAGCCTCAGCAATTTAGTGAGTCTCTTAGCAACCTAATAAGACCCTGTTTCCAAATAAGAAATAAAATGGTCTGGGGGTGTAGCCTCTGGGTTCAATTCCCAGTACCACAAAAAAAAATGACAACATGTTATTAACAGTGTCTAGTGATAGTATTCCTTATATCCAGTTAGGGTCTTTGCCAGCATCAGCAGGCATACCTGATATTCAGCATTGTCTGTGTCCCTGGTCTCCAGGTCCACCTGTGGGGTATCCAAATTCTCCTGCTGGCTGTCCTGGCTTGGGCTGATATAGGGGGTACTGCTGCTCTGGGGTGTCACATCATCATCTGTGAGGTCGATGGTGAGGTAAGGGCTGGCAGGGGATGGCCATGGCGTGCCTGTGGATGCTGCCCGCCGCCTCAGGGACTGTGGACAGAAGGAAACAGTTTAGCCCACAGCAATGCATTGGGGGGGAGGTGAAGAGAGCAAAGGATTCCCCAGTGGCCTCCCTGGCAAGAAGAGTAAAGACACAAGCAAGGAGGTCAAGTCCATCAGGGACAATTTTCCAGGAACAAGTATCCCTTAAAAGGTAGGAAAAGTCATGGTAAGGTCCAGAAAGACCAGAGGACAAAATAGGGGATGAAAGCACAATTGATAGGTAAGGCCCAGAAGCCTGCAAGGACTGAGCTCAGCCAGGGTCACTGGTTTAAGTGCCTACTGTGCGCCTGACCAGGATACAGGAACATAGCTTGCTGGACGTGCTGGGGTTGCCTCAAGACAGCTGCAGAAAATATTAAGTAGTAAGACAGTTCTGGAAATGAGTGGCTTCTCTCTCAACTCCTGATGTGGTCAAGAACTGAGGCCATGGGGAACTCTTGCATTCCCAACATACTTCCAGCCAAGAGAGAAGCCATCTGCTTTAGGAGAAGATTAACCCAACACCCAGGAGAGAAAGGAAAAGCAAGATCCTGAAAAATAGGTGAGTGTGAAGAAAGATCAGATTCTCCACCAGTAGCAGCCCAAAGTACACCGAGGGAGGCAGAGACGGGCATGGGAACCAACCCTGGTAGCCGGGAACTCCACAGGGGACTCATCCATGTGATTGCGGCCCTGCCGGCCTCGGGTGGAACGTGGGGAAGGCCTGTACCTCTCCCGACTGGAGGCACGGTTGCTATTTCGTGTTCGGACCTGGAAGCAAGAGAAGATATGCACCAAGCCTCAGGTGATGGGAGGGCGGAGCCTTGAGATGCGCAGGGAGACCTCGGGGTCTCAGGCCCTTTTTTTTTTCTTTTCTGCAGTACTGGGGATTGAACCCAGGGATATTCTACCCTGAGCCAAACCCCCAGCCCGTTTTTTATTATTTTGAAACAGGGTCTAAGTTGCGGAAGGCCTCACTAAGTAGCTGAGGGGGGCCATGAACCCAGATCCTCCTGTCTCAGCTTCCCAAGTACTGGGATTACAAGGGTGCACCATCATACCCAGCTTTATTTTTTATTTTGAAACAGTCTTGTTAAGTTGTTGAGGCTGGTTTTGAAACTGCAATCCTCATGCGCCACCACACCTGAGTGTGGATTATAGTTTCTAATTTGTAAAAGAATGGGATTAAAAGGGTATACCACCATGCCTGGCCTTTTTTATTTTTTCTTATTTTTTCAAGACAGGAAAGCCGGGCATGGTGGCGCACGCTTGTAATCCCGGTACTTTGGGAGGCGGAGACTGGAGGATCCGGGTTCCCAGACAGCCTCAGCTCTCACTCTCTCTCTCTCTCTCTCTCTCTCTTTCTCTCTCTCTCTCTCCTTAGTGAGGCCCTCCTTAGTGAGGCCCTCCGTAACTTCGTGAGACCCGGTTTCAAAATAAAGCATGGAGATAGAACGCCCCTGGGTTCAATCCCAGGTACCGCAAAAAAAAAAAAAAGACAGGAAAGGAATCCTTCAGCTGTATATTTTCCCCAAATGGCAGGAATTTGGGTGTTGCAGTACTGTGTTCAGATTCTGTAGGCAAGAGTTGATGTGTAATCTTGGGGACAGGGGATTCATTGGAATCACTTCTCATGTTTAAAATGGGTAAAATTAGCTGGGTGTGGTGGCACACACCTGTTATCTCAGTACTTAGGAGGCTGAGACAGAAGAATGGCAGGTTCAAGGACAGCCTCAGCAAATAGTGACACTTTCAGCAACCTAGTGAAACCCTGTTTCTAAATAAAAAATATGGCTGGGGGTATAGCTTGGCAATAGAATGCCCCTGGGTTCAATCCCAGTACTACCAAAAAAAAGAAAAAGGAATGGGGATAATAGCCAGCCACAATCCTTGTACTAGGGAGGCTGAGACAGGAAGATCCAAGGGTCAAGGCCAACCTCAGCAACTTAGGGAATCCTCAGCAAATTAGTGATACCCTGTTTCAAAATAAAAAATAAAAAGGGTTGGCAGTGTGGCTCAGATGACAGAATGCCCTGAGTTAAATACCCAGTACAAAACCCACCAGGAAGGTGAGATTGTAGCCTGTATCTGGAACAGTCTGTCTCCAAGTGTCAATCTGGTCTCTTATGGGCTGGGAAATCAAGAGCAGTAAGACCTCAAACTCTTTGAGCCACAGAACCCACCCACCAAAATTACAGGACCCCCACAGGCAACTGACAACTGAGTTATCTGCCCTGCAAATTCTATAATTCTATCACTATCATTTCCAGAACTGGTCCACTGGAAGGAAATGGCATGTGAAATAAAATCCTCCAACAATGACAGTATTTTAGCCTTGCTGTTGTTTTCCAAATTTCAAAACATGTGTTCACCTTCTTCTTCAAAGCACCCCAGGGAGATCTGAGCACTCATTTTTCCTGATGCTGTGTGTTGGGTTTATAAATGTGTTACCAAGACGTGACATTCGCAACAGAGTCTAGAGAGACAGTGAAAATGGCAGGGTTTATGCAAAGCGGCAGAAAAGAAAGACAAAAATAGGGAGATAGGGCTCAAAGCAAACTCCTCAGTCCTTCTTCCTTGAGCTACAGCATTCATGTTCTATGCAGGCCTGTCAGAAGTGGAAAGGTCTTAGCTAAGCATGTGGAACTTACTCCTGGGCTTTCAGACTGAATCCTGGCTTCCCGGAAGAGTTTTGGCATGACTGGAGTGTCAGAGCCATCTCCATCTTCCCCTTCACCATCGCAATCACCATCTCCATCTCCATCCCCTGTCAGATCCTTTGCATAAAGGAAATAAGATGAAATTGCCAATGTTAATTAAGAAGTCACACAAGCAAAATAGTTTAGAATCAATCATATTGTATCTCATCACATTAACCTAAAAACTTAGAAATAAGCCAGGCTGTGGCATATGTTTGTAATCCCAGTACTTGGAAGGCTGAGACAGGAGGATCGCAGGTTTGTGGTCAGCCTCAGCTACTTAGTGAGGCCCTCTGCAAGTTAGTGAGACCCTCTGTTTCAAAACTACAGAATAAAATAGAGCTGGGGTATAGCTTGGAGGTAGAATGCCCCTGGGTTCCATCCCTAGTACCAAAAAAAAAAAAAATGGAAAGAAAAGAAACTTAGAAATATTGTTCCAATGAGGTTCACAGGTTTGAGGCCAGCCTCAGTAATGTAGCAAGACCTGCTTTAATATAAAAAAGGCTGGGGGTGTTGCTCAGAGTTAGAATACACCTGGGTTCAATCTCCACTACCACAAAAAAAAAAAAAAAAATAAAGCAAAACTTCCTAATTTAATAAATGATTTAAGGTGGTGATGTAACAGACCTCTGCAATCCCAGTACTTGGGAGGCTGAGACAGGAGAATCACAGGTTGAGGTCAGCCTCAGCAATGTCGCAAGACCATGAGCAATTTTCAAAATAAAAAATGAAGCCGGGCATGGTGGCGCACGCTTGTAATCCCAGTACTTGGAAGGCTGAGACCAGAGGATCCGGGTTCGCAGCCAGCCTCAGCTACTAAGTGAGGTCCTCCACAACTTAGGAGACCCTGTTTCAAAATAAAGAATAAAAAAATAGGGCTGGGGGTGTAGCTCAGAGGGTTAGGGTTAAGACACAGTACCTGAGTATAACTTAGCAGACTGGAGACCTCCCTCTTGGACAGTCGGGAGCTTGATCTGCGGCCTATGGAGGAAAGAGCTGGAGTGAAGAGGCCAATACTGCCTGGACAGCAGCCCCACCAACAGGGGTTCCTCTCTGGGCTAGGACCTGGGATCTCCTCAGAACCACCGTTATCCCTAGGAGTAACTCTCAGGCAGTCTGTCTCCCTAGTAACTTTCCTGTATTCATAATGCAACAGGGCAAAGGACATAATAGGATCTCGAACATGACAAAGTTTTAAGGAAGGGGAGGCATTTAATTCCTTCATGAAAGGTGCAGTCCAGCTGGGCATAGTGGCGCACCCTTATAATCCCAGTACTTGGGAGTCTAAGACAGGTTCACAGCCAGCCTCAGCTACTTAGTGAGGCCCTGTTTCAAAATAAGGAATAAAAAATAGGGCTGACAATGGGTGTGGTGGTACAAGCTTGTAATCCCAGTACTTGGGAGGCTGAGACCAGAGGATCCGGGCTCGCAACCAGCTTCAGCTACTTAGTGAGAGGCCCTACGCAACTTTGCGAGACCTGGTTTCAAAATAAAAAGTATAAAAAATAGGGCTGGGGGTGTAGCTCGGAGGTAGAACGCCTCTGGGTTCGATCCCCGGTACCACAAAAAAATAAAATCAAATAAAGACTAAAGAATAGGACTGGGTGTGTAGCTCAGAGGCAGAATGCCCCTGGGTTCAATCCCAGGGGCTACCAAAAAAAAAAAAAAATAGGGCTGGGTATGTAGCAGAGGTAGAATGCCCCTGGGTTCAATTCTGAGTAGCAGGGGGGAAAAAAAGGTGTTGTCCAATTCTATAAACACAAACTACTTATTTGAACAAGTCAGGCTTTGAGGTGGAGTTTAGTAGTAAAGCACCTGGGGCTTGCCTGGTGGGTATTCAAGGTTATGTGTTCCAAACACTGCCAAAAAGATCAATAATAAATGGCAATTGAGTGTCTGCCCTGTCAGCCACATTTCAAATGGTCTCATGTGGTGACTTTCACCCTGGTAGAAAGTTCTACCAGACAGCATAGATGGATCTCAGCAATGGAATACAGAGGGTTCCAAACCAAGGGGAGAGACTGCTGAGGAGGGTCTGACAGGAAGCAAGCCCCGGATGTGGGAGAGGGGTCACGGGACAAACACCCCAGCCTGTGCCAGGACCACCCCATTGTGCCTAGCAAAGGACAGGGGACCATCACTAGGTTTCTTAACTGAGGCGAGGGGGAGTAAGGGGATATGGGCGGGGATGAGGAAGGGCTTTGGCTAGCCCACATCCTCAAGGGAGCAATCCCTTACAGGGGGGTGTGGTAGAGACCCTCTCACACAAAACTCCCTGAGGCTGCAGGAGATTCCTGTCCCAGCTGAGGTCTCCAGCACCACCCACTGTCAGTGCCTGACCTCACCCACCTCTGATCTCCGGGGTGCAGATAGCCTCCAGGATTGGGGGTGAGGGGGCGTCCTTGGAGTCCTGGTCGCTGCAGGCCCCGTTGATGATGACAGAGTCCTCCCTCCCGCTGGTGCCCTCCTCTTCATTGAGGTGCCTGGTGTCTCCCTTCATTGTTTCCTGTGGGAGAAGGCCAGAATGGGTAGAGAAGAGAGGCAGGGGCGCAAGGGGGCAGCACACTCGCAAACTTCCTGCCACAGACTATGTCTTCAGGCCAAGAGAGGCCCCATGACAGTCTCAGAGTGACATCCTGTCCCAGGACCCCACCGAAGCCACCCCCCATAACCTGCTCCCTCACCAAACTCGGAGGCTCAGGACTTGGTTCCATGCGGCCAGGTTGCCCTGAAGGCTCAGACGCCAGCACCCCGGCGAGGGGGCTGGGGCTGGGGTCTTTGGCTCAGCCTGCTCTGTGCAATTAACTGGCCCCTTCAAACAATGACATTTAGGACCTTCTTGCCCCGGCAGGCATATTGCCAGCCTCAGTCCCCTCTGCCCCTGGCCCTCTCTTCCTGCCCAGCCTCTACAGGGCCTCAGGAAGCCAGTGCATTATTTTCCCTCCTGACCCCTTTGTTTGCTCTCTCCCTTCCCCTCAATCTCCAGGTCCTCTTCCCACCGCCCCCTCCTCCCCCACAGAACCGCTTCTCTCCTCTCCATGGCAGCACAAGTCCCGCCTCTCACCATCTGCAGGGGCCTATTGGTCTGTTCAAATGTCGCTCATTCCCCTCCTCCCTCACCAGCTGGTGCTGAGTCCCAAGAAGAGAAGGATGGAGGAGGCACGAGCAGAAGGGCTGGGACAGTTACCAGAAGTGCCATTCCCATGATCTGCTACTGCTTAACTCCCCCCCCAAGCTACCCCGCCCCAGGTTCTCTCCAGGACTGTCTTCCTGGTAACTGTATTGCCCTCTGTACACTAAGACACAAGGCCAACTCAGAGGTAGAATGACCCTGGGTTCAATACCCAGTACCGCAAAAAAAAAAATAACATAAATCACATCCAGATGGGCATGATGGCGCACGCCTGTAATCCCAGTACTTGGAAGGCAGAGACAGGAAGATCACAGGCTTGAGGCCAGCCCCAGCAACTAGGAATGCCCTCAGCAACTTGGTGAGACCCTGTTTCAAAATTTAAAAAATAGGGCTGAGGGTGTAGCTCAGAGGTAGCATGCCCCTGGATTCAATCCCCAGTACAACTGCAAAAGAATGACATTATCCAAGGGTTGGGGATGTAGCTTGCCCAACATGTGCAAGGCCTCAGGCTCAATCCCTAGTACTGCCAAAAACATATAAAACAAATAATTGAAGTGGGGCTAGGATGAAGCATAGATCGGGATAAATGCTCCAGGGCACAAATGCCAGTTTAAATTGAATTTCTGAAAGTCTCTGGCCTTTACTTTGTTGATCCACCTTCAGTTAGCAAAAACTTTGCCTAGGAGATGATGGACATGGTGGCCTACACCTGTATTTCCAGTAACTGGGGAGGCTGAGGCAGGAAGATTGCAAGTTCGAGGCCAGCCTGGGGAACTTAGCAAAACCCTGTCTCAAAATAAAAATTTAAGCCCCTGGGTGTGGTAGCCCACACTTGTAATCCCAGTGCTTGGGAGGCTGAGACAGAAGGATTGCAGGTTCAAGGACAGCCTCAGCAAATAGTGAGACGACCATCAACCTAGTGAGACTCTTTCAAAATAAAAATAAAATAGGGAGCCAGGCATGGTCCAGCTCAGCCTCAACTACTTAGTGAGGCCCTCTGCAACTTAGTGGGACCCTGTTTCAGAATAAAAGATAGGACTGGGGATAGGGCCGGGGGTGTAGCGCGGAGGTAGAACGCCCCTGGGTTCAATCCCAGGTACCACCAAAAAAAATAAAAAACAAGTTTAAGCCTGATCCATTGGGAGGATAAGACAGGAGGATTGCAGGTTCGAAGACAGCCTCAGCAACATAGTGAGACTTAAGCCGGATGAGGTGGTGAACGCTTGTAATCCCAGTACCTGGGAGGCTGAGACTGGAGGATCACAGGTCTGCGGCCAGCCTCAGCTACTTCGTGAGGCCCTCCGCAACTTAGTGAGATCCTGTTTCAAAATAAAGAATAAAAAATAGGACTGGGGATGGAGCCCAGAGGTAGAATGCCCCTGGATTCAATCCCCAATACCGCAATAAAAAAAAAAAGGCTGGAGGTGTAGCCTGGAGGTAGAATGCCCCTGGGTTCAATCTCAGGGGCCGCAAAAAAAAAAAAATAGTGAGACTTTAAGCACCTAGGGAGACCCTTTTTCAAAACAAAATACAAAAAGGGCTCAGGGTGTAGGTTGGAGGTAGAATACTCTTCAATCCCCAGTATCAAATCCCCAGTATCAAAAATATATAATTTTTAAAAGGGCTGGGGTTTAGCCGGGCGTGGCAACGCACTATTGTAATCCCAGTACTTGGGAGGCTGAGACTGGAGGATACAGGTTCGCGGACAGCCTCAGCTACTTAGTGAGGCCCTCCGCAACTTAGTGAGACCCGGTTTCAAAATAAATAATAAAAATAGGGCTAGGGGTATAGCTCGGAGGTAGAATGCCTCTGGGTTCAATCTCCCCCCCAAAAAAAGGGCTGGAGTTTTAGATCAGGTTTCAGATCTATCTCAATCAATCCGTGGTCCCAAAAAAATAAAGAATACAAATCAAGCCTCGGGGCAGGTTATAATGGCACACACAGGTAATCATTTTAAGTTCAAGGTCAGCCTCTATGCACCAGGCACACTCCCTGCCTCTCAACCCCATGTTGGAAACTCACCAAACTCTGCATGATTACTGTGCTAACCTTCCGGGGTACCTTCTAGAAATAACACCTAGGGCTTCCTGGTTTTTTACAGGCTGTATTGCTTATGACCACCAGGGGGCGCTGTGGATCACAGTATGAAGAGGCTTGTAGCACCCTGGGTGATTTGCAGCATGTACAATGAGTCCCCAATATCATTCTTACTATCTGCCAATTACCAAAGCATGGGCATGGGGCAAGCATACCTCTCCTATTCCCCATGTCGCCCAGGAACCAGCTCCCTTGGACCAGCTGCACTTCAGGAACTGCATAGAACTGCAGAATTATCAGGTACTGTTCTACATCTGCTCAATCAGGAGGTTAACTACACTTGAAGATTCCTGGGCGATTAATATTATATTCTTGGGCCTTTAATATTAGAGAACTGTTCTGATTAGAAATGCATATACTAGCCGGGTGTGGTGGCGCACACTTGTAATCCCAGTACTTGGGAGGCTGAGACAGGAGCATCCGGGTTCCCAGGCAGCCTCAGCTACTTAGTGAGGCCCTCTGCAAGTGAGACCCTGCTTCAAAATAAAGAATAAAAAATAGGGCTGGGGGTGTAGCTCGGAGGTAGAATGCCCCTGGGTTCAATCCCCAGTACCAAAAAAAAAAGAAAAGAAATGCATATACTAATGCATAGTACATGGGATTCTCTGCCCCTTGGGGTCCAGGAGTATGATTTACAGATCCTGGGTTCTTAGTTCCTTAACACAAGAATTCTCTTCCTCCGATGCCCCACAGGACTGAGGCCATGCCTGGCCCAGGCCCTATCTGCTGCTTCTCAGTCCCTCTTCTCCCATGCCCCACCTGGAAGAACAGGCTGGCTGACCTGTGGCCAAGTAACAGTTCCAGTGAGGCAAATTAGCCAGAATCCCAGGACAGCTGATAGAATGTAATTCAGAATAATAATTAATTTCCAGTGTTTCACCTCAGGCTAAGTCAGTGAACTAAGAAACCTGTGTACCCTGGCATGGATGGGAGGATGGGTAATGGAGAGGGAGACTCCAGCAGGGCCCACCAACACTTGCAGGAGCTCTCTGGGGAGATGGGAGAGTATCCAGGGCTGGTAATCAGGAGCTTGCTGCAGGTTCTGTCATGCAGGGTCCAGTGCCCAGGGTCAGTGGTGGATTTCTCAGTCCCTCAGACATCCCCTAACTGGGTCAACAAGACCCCACACAGGAGTATCCTGCTTCCTTTTTTTTTGCAGTACCAGGGATTGAACCCAGGGGCATTCTACCTCCGAGCTACACCCCGTCCCTATTTTTATCCTTTATTTTGAAACCGGGTCTCAAGAAGTTGCAGAGGGCCTCACTAAGTAGCTGAGGCTGGCCGCGAACCAGGATCCTCTGGTCTCCGCCTCCCAAGTACTGGGATTGCAAGTGTGCGCCACCATGCCCGGCTCCAGTATGCTGCTTCTTAGTTAGGCCCAGTTGGACCCTGAAGCTCAGGGCTGACAATGATTAACTATCTGGGGCTTCCCTGCATGACATTCACAGTGCCTCCTTGCCTGCCAATCAGCCTTTCGATTTTCTGAAAACCTACAGCACCTAGATCCAGAACCATGGATGCAGGAGGAAGAGGAAGATTCAGGGAAGGAAATCTGCTACAAGTGCCACCACTACCTGAGTGCCCAGGAATGAGCTGAACCGGTAAACATAACTCAAGTGATTGATTTCATCTCTGTATCTCTATCATCACCCTGGCTTTGTAATGAAATTAAACTGCCCTCATTGCCTCACAGCCACAATTGTGCAGACAGCACCATGAGCTTCCTGAACCTGACCCATGATGAAAATATGCCAACTCTCTTCCTCTCCCCTGACCACACCGGACACACAGGCACAGGCAAAAACCCAGTCTCCAGGCATGTGATGCAGCTGCTGGCCCAGCTACCTGGAAGCCTCCCCATCTCCCTTTAAAACAAGCCAGAAAAGGTTCTCCTAAGGGGCCTCTTCTCCAAAAATAAGCTGGTCTTTCCCCTGATGGAGATGGGCCCATAAATAATCTCACTTGACAATAAGGTAATTTTTCAGAACTTATGATATGCCAGGGGGCTATTTTATTCTTTACCTGTAGTAACTATCCATACTAATCCATTTGACTTTTTTGCATGTATACTGGGGATTACACCCAGGGGAATTCTCCCTCTAGGCTATACCCCAGACCTTTTTTCCTTTTTTCACTAAGTTGCTATAGATCTTGCTAAATTACTGAGGCTGCCCTTGAATCCCAAGTACTGGGATTACAAATTAGCACCAACAAACCTGGCTGTAATTTATTCTTTCATAGTAAATGTTGGTACTATTGCTCATATTTTGTAGATAGGTAAACTGAGGCACTGGGGTTAATCAACATGATACAGGTTGGGGTACAGTTTAGCATATGCAAAGCTCTGGGTTCAATCTGTAATCCTAAAATAAAGAAAAATATCATACATACTTATTTAATGTCCAGGAAAGTAAAATTAGAATGTACAAATTTAACCAAGTGCTCTTAGCAACAGGAACACAGTAGTAAGCATCACCGATTGTTATGCAATCGCTAGACACAAATCTCTCCCTTCTCTTGGGTCAGATCTCAGTTTGGCTTCTAGCAATTCAAGATTGGCAATTTCCCTGATAACATGGTCCCCACCACAAGCCACTACTTTATGTGATGTAACTAGGGATGGTACTTCCTGGGGAGGGTGATGTAATCTCCCTAAGGGATTTTTCCAGAGTGGCTGACATGTTGGCTTTGGGACTGTGGTCTGCCACTCTGCCATTGTCACCCCTAGAGTGGCTAAGATTTTCCAGAGGTCCCCATAGTAGGCAGGAACACGGCAGAGACATCTTTTGATTCCATCCCAAAGAAGGTCCCATTATCCACCTGCTTCCAAGAGGATCAGATGAGTTAATTTAGTCACCCAGCAAGTGGCAGTGCCACATCTCATGCCCAGGCAGTCCAGGACACGTGCCTAACCGCTATGCCTGAAGACAAGGCAGACAAGAATTTTAAGCGTGATGAACAATGTACCTGTCATCCTGGGAGCTCAGGCTGAGGCATGGAACACCAGCTGGGTGTTTACTTTCACAGGAGGTGGCTGCCTAACCTAGTGAGGAGAGGTGAACTCTGACCCTTTCCCAGAGGCTGGGGTCCAGCATGTGACTCAGGGGTAGGCAGCAGCACGAGGACCAGGTCAGGCATACTCATATGCAATGTGGCAGACACCCCCAATTAGACTCAGGAGGCTCAGGACTCCCCCTCCAGAGCCAGCAATAAAGCTGAAAGCTGATGTCATTCACTTCCTCCATGCTGGCACCACAGTAGAGCTATTTCATAGCACCCCGTAAATGTTAATTGCATTAATTAAACCTCACAATGCGGGAAGGAGGGGTCAGTGGGCATGATGGGGTGAGTGGGTGGAAAGGGGACCATTTAGGCATCTCTGCCTCATCTTCAGCCCCCAGGGCAAAGTAAATGAGGCTGAAAGACATTTCCACCCCCCCCTTAAAAAAAAAAAGCCGGGCGTGGTGTCCCACACTTGTAATCCCAGTCTTGGGAGGCAGGAGGATCACAGATTGCTGGGCAGCCTCAGCTACTTATTGAGACCCTCCCACAACTTAATGACACCCTGTTTCAAAATAAAGAATAAAAAATAGGGCTATAGGTATAGCTCTGAGGTAGAATGTCCCTGGGTTCCATCCCCAGTTCCGCCTTATTCTTTTTTTTGTGGTACTGGGATGGAACCCAGGGGCATTCTACTTCCGAGCTATATCCCCAGCCTATTTTATTCTTTATTTTGAAACAGGGTCTCACTGTGTTGCAGAGGGCCTCACAAGTTGCTGAGGTTGGCCTCGAACCTGCAACCCTCCTGTCTCAGCCTCCCAAGTACTGGGATTACAACCATGAGCCACCATGCCCGGCTTCCAGTTCCACCTTAAAAAAAAGTCCCTTAGCTGGGCTCCATGGCTTATGCCTATAACTCCAGTACTTGGGAGGCTTTGATACTCTGGTTTCTTTTCAGATCATATAAGGCCTTTCGCCTTTTACTTGGGAGGCTTCTGACGGGAAAATCGCACATTTCAGGCCAGTCTGCAGTAACTTAGCAAAACCCTGTTTCAAAATAAAAGAGACTGAGGGTGTAGTTCAGTGGTAGAACACTCCTGAGTTCAATATCCAATACTACAACAGAAAAAAGTCCCTCAGGCTGCTCAGTCTGTGGCAAAACCTATACCCCAGAATCATCCTCTTGAACTGGTCTTAGCTGTTTGCCCTGCCCAGGATTCCAGGAGAACAGGTGTGGTGGAGTGTTTTCTATGTACTTCACAATGCAGAGACCAAGCTACTTATCTGACAAATGAGCCCACTGATGCTCAGAGGAAACAGACCCTTTGCCCAGGTGCACACAGCCAGAGAACAAAGACTTACGCCTGATACAGGACAGTTCTTCAAAGGTATCCTAATGTGGTACAGAAGTTCAACTTACATAGGACAGTTGAAAGCCGGACATGGTGGCGCATGCCTGTAATTCCAGTACTTGAGAGGCTGAGACAGGAGGATCGTAGGTTCGAGGACAGTCTCAACAAGTAGTGAGACTCATCAACCTAGTGAGACCTGTTTCCAAATAAAGATAAAATAGGGCTGGGGGATAGCTCAGAGGTAGAATGCCCCTGGGCTCAATCCCTAGTTCCACACACCAAAAAAAAAACAGTTAAATGCAAAAAGAGCCAGTGGGAGGAGCAGGGAGGCCAGAGATCCAGTAGTAGCACAGCATGTCCAAAAGGAATTGGGGGGGGGGTCAGAATAAAGCTGCTCACCAGGTCTTAGTTCAGGAATGTTACCTAGAAGGAACACCTGTCAAATTCCAGGAAGGACCAGACTTACAGAAAAGTCCCGATGAGCCGGGCATGGTGGCGCACGGCTTGTAATCCCAGTACTTTGGGAGGCGGAGAATAGGATCCACGTTCGCGGCCAGCCTCAGCTCTCTCGCTGTCTCTCTTCTTAGTGAGGCCCTCCGCAACTTCGTGAGACCCGGTTTCAAAAAATAAAGTATAAAAAATAGGGCCAGGGGCGTAGCGCGGAGGTAGAACGCCCCTGTGTTCAATCCCCGGTACCGCAAAAAAAAAAAAAAGAAAAAAGAAAAGTCCCGATGATTACCTTAAGCCTCAGATTTATCATCTCTGAAATGAAGTGACCCCCACCTGGCACCCTGGATGGTTAGTGCTGAGGATCCCAAAGCACAGGATATCACCTCTAGCCCTGGAGATTACACATTCTCATCCTGCCACCCTCCCCTGCTCCACCTCACAAAGGGATGTCAAGCAGGATCCCCTGAAGGGCTGGGAGTTCAGCTCTGCACAACACATAGGCCCTAGGTTCAGTACCCAGCACCAAAACATTTTAAAAAGCAGCATGCCCACTGGGCACGGTGGTGTACTCCTGTAATCCCGGTACTTCAGAAGCTGAGACAGGAGGCTCACAAATTCAAGGACAGCCTCAGCAACTTAGTGAGACCTGGTTTCAAAACGAAAGGTAGAATGCCCCTGGGTTCAATGCACAGTACCCCCCCAAAAAGAGAAAATTAGGTATCCCAAATAGGGGAAGCATGACAAGTATAAAAATTGGGTATAAGAATGTTTTCTGCAGCATTGTTCATGTAGCAAAATAAAAATAAAATCACCAGATGTACCCAGGCGTGGTGGCACACACCTTTTTTTATTTTTTCGGTATGGGGGATTGAACCCAGGGGCGTTCTACCTCCGCACTATACCCCCGGCCCTATTTTTTATACTTTATTTTGAAACCGGGTCTCACGAAGTTGCGGAGGGCCTCACTAAGTAGAGAGAGACAGGGAGAGAGAGAGAGAAAGAGAGAGCCGAGGCTGGCCACGAACCCGAATTCTCTGGTCTCTGCCTCCCAAAGTACTGGGATTACAAGTGTGCACCACCACGCCCGGCAGTTTCAGGACAGCCTCAGCAACTTAAGGACTTTCAGCAACCTAATAAGACCATGTTTCAAAAATATAAGATGTTTGTCACTGGTTGGAATAAAATTATACACCATTACCTTTTTTTGTTTTGCGGTACTGGGGATTGAACCCAGGGGCATTCTACCTCCGAGCTACACCCCCAGCCCTATTTTTTACTCTTTATTTGGAGACAGGGTCTCACTAAGTTGCAGAGGGCCTCACTAGGTAGCTGAGGCTGGCCGCAAACCTGTGATCCTCCTGTCTCAGCCTCCCCCAAGTACTGGGATTACAGGCGTGCTCACCAGGCCCAGCCACCATTACTTTTTTATCTTTATTTTTTTGCAGAACTGGGGATTGAACCCAGGAGCATTCTACCTCTAAGCTACACCCCCAGCCCTATTTTTATTCTTTATTTTGAAACAGGGTCTCACTAAGTTGGAGGGCCTTACAAGTTGCTGAGGCTGGCTGCAAATCTGCAATCCTCCTGTCTCAGCCTCCCAAGTACTGGGATTACAAGCATGCGCCACCACACCTGGCTCACCATTACCTTTTATTCTTTTTTTTTTCCCTGGGGATTGAACCCAGGGCATTTGTTGCACATGCAAAGCAAGCACTTGCCACTGAGCCACATCAAGGCCCCACCACTGCCTTTTAGATAACTCACAGGAAAAAAATTCTAAGAGCATAAAGACTGAAAAGTTACAGCAACTTAAACTGCAGTCTAAAACTTTTTACCCTTTTAGGGAACCCTTGGAAAAGTCTGGCATCAATAATAACCGAAAGAAGCCAAGCATGGTGGGACACACTCATAATCCCAATGCTTGAGAGGCTGAGACAAGAGGATCGTAGGTTCTCGGCCAGCCTCAGCTACTTAGTGAGACCCTGTTTCAAAATAAAGAATAAAAAATAGGGCTGGGGGCATAGCTCTGAGGTAGAATGCCTCTGGGTTCAATCCCCAGTTCTGCAAAAAAAAAAAAAAAAAATAGGGCTGAGGGTATAGCTCAGAGATAGAATGCACCTGGGTTCAATCTCCAGTACCACACAAACACAACAACAATAATAATCTGATGGAATGAGGGGTGGGACAGCATAAGGAGCTGCCATGTTGCCCAATCATGTAGCCATCTACTCCTTTGCTAATCCACGGCCAAGTGGCCTTCTGCCCTCTCCCACAGGGTCTAATAGAAAAGAGGGCAGTAAGGCCGGGCGTGGTAGCACACGCTTGTAATCCCAGCACTTTGTGAGGCAGAGACTCGAGGAATCGGGTTCACGGCCAGCCTCAGCTCTCTCGCTCACTCTCCCTTTCTCTCTTTCTCTCTTAGTGAGGCCCTCCGCAACTTCGTGAGACCCAGTTTCAAAATAAAGTATAAAATAGGGCCGGGGGTGTAGCACGGAGGTAGAATACCCCTGGGTTCAATCCCAGGTACCGCAAAAAAAAAAAAGAGGGCAGTATTCTGGAAGCCAAACCTTTGTAAGCTATACCTTCCTCACAGTATGGTGCACCCATTGCTAAAGCTAAAAATGCCTTAAATCAAGCCAGGCATGGTGGCACATGCTTGAAATCCCCAGTATCAAAAAAAAAATGCCTTAACTCTCAAGCAATTGAAAACAGATGCAAGCCGAGCGTGGTGGTGCACACTTGTAATCCCAGTACTTGGGAGGCAGAGACCGGAGGATCCGGGTCGCGGCCAGCCTCAGCTACTTCATGAGGACCTCCGCAACTTCGTGAGACCTGGTTTCAAAATAAAGTATAAAAAATAGGGCCAGGGGTGTAGCTTGGCGGCAGAACGCCCCTGGGTTCAATCCCCAGTACCGCAAAAAAAAAAAAAACCACAGATGCAGAGCCAGGCATGGTACCAACACACCTGTAATCCTAGTACTTGGGAGGCTGAGACAGGAGGATCCCAGGTTCAGGGACAGCCTCAGCAATTTAGTGAGGCTCTCAGCAACCTAGCTAGACCCAATAAGTAAAATCGTCTGGGGGTATAGCTTGGAGATAGAATGCCTCTGGGTACAATTTCCAGTAATACCACAAAAAAAGAAGAAATGCGAAGCACCAAAATGGCCAAACAGTGCAACATCTAAGCTTTGGGTTTTTTATCTATTTATTAATTGATTTATTTATTTGAAGTACCAGGTTTAAATCCAGGAGCACTCTACCACCTCTGAGCTATATCCACAACCGTTTTTTGTGTGTGCAGCTAGTATTGAACCCAGGGGCATACTACCTCTGAGATATATATACCCCCAGCCCTTTTTAATTTTTTTTTTTGGTACTAGGGATAGAACCCAGAGGCATTCTACCCACAAGTTATACCCCCAACCTGATTTTACTTCTTATCTGGAAACAGGGTCTCACTAAATTGCAGAGTCTGCCTAAGTTGCTGAGGCTGGCTTCGAACTTGTGATCCTCCTGTCTCAGCCTCCCAAGTACTGGGATTACAAGTGTGTGCCAACACACCAGGCTTCCTTTTTAAATTAATATTTTATTTTGAAACAAAGTCTCACTAAATTGCTGAGGAGGGCTTCTATCCCGTCTCAGCCTCTCAAGTACTAGGATTTGAAGCCTGTGCCACCACATCTGGCTCCTAGCCCTTTTTATTTTTTTTTTTGCCGTCTGAGGCAGGAGTATGGGGCGTTCTCTTGCCCAGCCTGGTGATTTAGGAAGACCCTGTATCATAATAGAAAATAGAAATAGAAATAAAAAGGGCTAAGCCGGGCGTGGTGGCGCACACTTGTAATCCCAGTACTTTGGGAGGTGGAGACTGGAGGATCTGGGTTTTGTGGCCAGCCTCAGCTCTCTCTCTCGCTCTCTCTCTCCCTCTCTCTCTCTCACTCCTCTCCCCCTCCCTCCCCCCTCTCTCTCACTCTTCTAATTAGTGAGGCCCTCTGTAACTTCGTGAGACCCGGTTTCAAATTAAAGTATAAAAAATAGGTCTGGGGGTGTAGCGCGGAGGTAGTACGCACCTGGGTTCAATCCCCAGTACCCCTCCAAAAAACAAAAACACAGAGGGAGATGGGGATATAGCTCAGTGGTAGAGCTCTTGCCTAGTATGCAGGAGACTGACTTTTTTGGTTTGGCTTTTTTCTTTTGGTACTAGGGATTGAACCCAGAGGCATCCTACCTCCAAGCTACATCCACAGCTCCATTTTTTTTTTTTTTGTGGGGCATTCTACCTGAGCTACACCCCCAGCCCAATTTTTTGTTCTTTATTTTGAAACAGGGTCTCACTAAGTTGCGGAGGGCCTCACTAAGTAGTTGAGGCTGGCCAGGAACCCGGATCCTCTGGTCTCAGCCTCCTAAGTACTGGGATTACAAGCATGCGCCATCACGCCCGGCCCTGAACCTGTCATCCTCCTGTCTCAGAGAGGCTCAAGTTTAATACCCAGCAACAACAACAACAAAAAAACCCACAAAAAATGTTTTTTTTCTGTGCTCTGGATTGACCTCAGGGCCTCATACCTTTATAGAATCTTCAGTATGTGGCTTCTGACCCTACAGATAATGTTCTTTGAACAATACTTAAGAGCCAGGCATGGTGGTTCACCCCTATAATCCCAAGTACTTGGGAGGCTTGATAGGAGAATTGCAGGTTGGAGGCCAGCCTCAGCAACTTAGTGAAAGCCTGTTTCCAAATAAAATATTTTAAAAATAGGGTTGGGGTAGTGTAGCTTGGAGGTAGAATGGCCCTCAGATCAATCCCCAGCACCACACACAAAAAAGAACTTGGCATCTATCCCCAATGAATTTTGTAAATGAGCATCCTTTTTTTGGTACTGGGGATTGAACCCAGAAGCTTTCTACCTCCAAGCTACACCCCCAGCCCAATTTTATTTTTTATTTGGAAACAGGATCTCACTGGGTTGCTGAGAGTCAGTCTCCCTAAGTTGCTGAGGCTAGCTTTGAACCTGCAATCCTCCTGTCGCAGTCTCCCAAGTACCAAGATTACAAGCATGCACCACCCAATGTGAATGAGCATCTAAAATTTGCCAGGCATTGTGGCACATACTTGTAATCCCAGTACTTGGGAGGCTGAGACAGGAAGAACGCAGGCCAGCCTCAGCAATTTAGTGAGACCCTGTTTCAAAATAAAAAAACATAAAATAGGGCTGGGGGTGTAGCTCAGAGGTAGAATGTCCCCGAGTTCAATCCCCAGTAATAATAATAATAATAATAATAATAATAATAATAATTTTAAAAATAAAAACAAAACAGGAAGCCAGGCGTGATGGCGTACACTTGTAATCCCAGTACTTGGGAGGCTGAGACTGGAGGATCTGGGTTCACAGCCAGCCTCAGCTACTTAGTGAGGCCCTGTTTCAAAATAAACAAAAAACAGGGCGAAGGGTGTAGCTTGGAGGTAGGATGCCTGAGTTCAATCCCCGGTATGGCAAAAAAAATTACATAAATAAATAGGTCTGGGTGTATGTATAGCTCAGAGCTAGAATGTCCCCTGGGTTCAATCCCCAGTACCACAAAAACTAAATAAAACTCACTAAACTAAGCCATGCAAAATGAGTGGCACACACTTGTAATCCCAGCTACTTGGGAGGCTAAGGCAGGAGGGTCACTAATGAGAGCAGCCTTGGCAACTTTGTGATACCCTGTTTCAAAATAAAAAGGGCTGCAGGTACAACTCAGCAGTAGAAAGCAAATCCCCAGTACTGACAAAAAGAAAAAAATAAGCTAAGCCAAAAGGCCCCTGAATTCCATTCAATCCTCTTAGCAGCCATGAGGGCTAGTGGTATAATTATACCCATTTCCTGGATGTAAGGGGGACTCACAAAAGGATAATTTACCACAGTAGTCCTGTGTGCTGGCTCTCTCCAATTTGCCAGGCCACTTTCTCCAGCATGGCCAGAATCAACTGAACATCAGCACTAGGCTTCTACCCTTCTGGAAAAACAAACCGTGTCCTCTGAGGTGGCAGCTGTGAATGTATTCTGAAAAATGATCACCACCACAGTGTAGGCGTGTCAGGATTTCCCAGAGCCTCAGTTCTATCATCTGTAATAGAGGCTCTCTGTGCAAGCGTCAGACCCTACAATGGAGAAGTCATCCCAACCCTCCTTCAAAGGAAATGTGGTCTGCCAAAGGAATAAGGAAATCACCTAAATTCATAATATTAAATTTTAAAATTTAAGAAAAAAAAGCCAGGCGTGGTGGCACACACTTGTAATCCCAGTATTTGGGAGGCTAAGACTGGAAGATCACAAGTTGGAGGACAGCCTCAGCAAGTATTAAGATTCTCAACCTAGTGAGACCCTGTTTCAAAATAAAAATAAAATAGGGTTGGAGGTGTAACTCAGCTAGAATGCCCCGGGTTCAAACCCCAGTGCCAAAATTTTTTTTAAATTGAAATAAAATAGGGCTGGGGATGTAGCTCAGAGGTAGAATGCCCCTGGGTTCAATCCCCAGTGCCACAAAAAAAAATTTAAGCAGGAAAAAAAAACCTGGGCTGAGCCCCTGTACCTATCAAGGGCTAGGAAGGAGTCCAGTGTGGTGGTACATGCTTGTAACCCTAGTCCTTGGGAGGCTGAGATAGAGGATTACAGGTTTGCAGCCAGCCTCAGCAACTTAATGAGACCCTGTTTCCAAATAAAAAATAAGAGCTGGGGGTGTAGCTCAGAGATAGAATGCCCCTGGGTTCAATCCCCAGTACTTAAAAAAATTAAAAATAAAATAGGAGCCGGGCGTGGTGGCGCACGCTTGTAATCCCAGTACTTTGGGAGGCGGAGACCGGAGGATCCGGGTTCGCGGCTAGCTTCAGCTCTCGCTCTCTCTCTCTCTCCCTGTCTCTCTCTCTATACTTAGTGAGGCCCTCCGCAACTTCGTGAGACCCGGTTTCAAAATAAAGGACAAAAAATAGGGCCGGGGGTGTAGCGC
>PVJS01026436.1:0-27012 GCA_004027185.1 Glis glis
GCAGGGGCGTTCTACCTCCGTGCTACACCCCTGGCCCTATTTTTTATACTTTATTTTGAAACCGGGTCTCACGAAGTTGCGGAGGGCCTCACTAAGTAGAGAGAGAGAGAAACAGGGAGAGAGAGAGAGAGAGCTGAGGCTGGCCGCGAACCCCGATCCTCCAGTCTCCGCCTCCCAAAGTACTGGGATTACAAGCGTGCGCCACCACGCCCGGCTTCCATAATTCTTGTCAACACTTCATGTCGTCATTATTTCTAATTTTAGTTCTTAATTTTGGATGTGTGGTAAGTACACTTCTCTGATGACTAAAGATGTTGAGTGTCTTTTCATGGGCTTATTGGCTAGTCATATTATTATTATTGTTGTTTATGAAACATTATTATTGTTTTATGAAATATCTGTCAAAATATTTTCCTCATTTAAAAATTATGTTATCTTTTCATTGAGTTTTAAGGGCTCTATATATTCCAGATACAACTTTTTAAAAATCAGTATTTCAAGTATTTTCTGTGTTTCTGCAAAAGCTTGATTTTTGAATATTAAATTACACATCAAATTGGGGAGAACTGATATCTGAATAATGTGTACCATTCAATACACAAGCAGTTCTATTTATGCACTTACTTTTCTTTGTAATTTCAGCAATTTCTGTAGTTTTCAAGGAAAAGGTCTTAAATGTATTTTTATTACATTTATCCTTAAATATCTTTAAATATTTTATGATTTTGATGGTGTATAGTCAATTTGTAGTTGTGCTGCCTTGCTAAATTCACTTATTCTATCTTTTTGGTAAATTCTTCTGGATTTTTTATATAGAGAATTATATCTTCTATACAGACAATTTTACTTTTTTTTTTTCCCAATATGTCTGCTTTATTTCTGACGTTGTTGCCTTATTGTACTGTCTGGGAGTTTAATTACAATGTTGAGAAGTAGTAAGGATGTCCATATTTGCCTTGTTCCTGATCTTAGGAAGAGTGTCTTTCATTATTAAATGTAATGCTCTTATGCCGGGTGTGGTGGTGCACACCTATAATACCAGTACTTGCAAGGCTGAGACAGGAGAATCTCAGGTTCAAGGCCAGCCTCAGCAGCTTAGCCAGACCCTGTTTCAAAATAAGAATTAGAAAAGACTGGGAGTGTAGCTTGGCGATAGAATGCCCTTGGGTTCAACCAGTACCCCCCCAAAAAATTAATGAAGTGATGCTCTTGATTTCTTTGTTTTGTTTTTTTGTTGTTGTTTTGTTTTTTGAGATTCCTTTGTCCAGAGCTTTTCCTTCTGTTTTCATTTTGCTGAGATATTTATTATGAATAGGTATGGGATATGTTAAATGTGTTTTCTTATCTAATAAGATATATTTTTATTTTCCTTTGCTATTAGTGTGTTGTATCACATTGTTTGGCTTTCAAATGTTAAAACAACTTTACATTCCTGAAATATGCCATGACCATATGGGTTTCTTTTCTGTTTATAGATTGGTGAATTCCATTTGCCAATATTTGGCTAAGAGTATTTGTGTTTGGGGCCAAGTGAAATATTGGCCTAGTTTTGTATTTTTGTAATGTCTTTGTCAGGTTTTGGGAACAGGATGATACCTTTTAAAATCAGGTAAGAAATGTTCCCTCCTCCTTTGTCTTCTGAAGGAATTTGTGAGGTTCTTAAATCTTAGAATGTAGCACTTATATCAGTCAGGGCCCAGTCAGGAGACAGAAACCACACTGGGGGGGAACATTTACTCTAAAGAATGATAACTAATAATGGGATTAACTACTAAGGATTAAGAAGAACACTAATGAATGCAGGAGGTAGAGACCAGCTACTTCATTTTCTGGGTGGAGTAGCAAGGAAGGACCAGATTTGGAAAAAGTCCAGGCTGAAGTTCAGATTTCATTGGAAATGGTTTAGCATGATCCTCGGGTGGCATTGAAGTTTGCTGAGATGTTGCATGCTGGGGCTGGCAAGCAGGAAGCTGCTATCTGGGTGTGTTTGAGACTCTGAAAAGATGCCTCCTAGGATGTTGCTAAAACTCATGAGGAAGCTACCTTGGAGGGGCTGATGGAACTTTCTGGTAAACCACGTGGAGAGTTGGTAAAAATCCCTGGAGGGTAAGTGCCTCTGGTTGTCCCAGCTGACTATCTCAGTGTTTTTTTTTTTTTTTTTTAGATGAGATCAACATTTAAATCAGTAGAATTTGAGTAAAGCAAATCACTCTTCATGATGTGGGTGGGCCTCATCCAATCATTTTAATTCCCATCTGTCAGGGATCTCAGTCTTGGGCTTTGTCTACTCTCTGGAACAGTTGTTTACCGTGGAGGACTGGTCCAGCTGTGGTAGTTGTTCACTCAAGGCTGGAAGTAGAACTGTCCACCCATTTACTTTAATATCTAGCCATTATGGGTCTTTCCTGATATATCTTAATGCTAATCATTTGAATCACATACCCACTGTCATGACTTTGATGCTGTTTCAGGTGGTAGCTTGATCTCAAAGAGCTTCAAACTGGGTGTCAAGAATGGGCCACGGTTCTCCATTTCCCCTGTGTTGCTGCACACTTATTAATAGGTGTTCATCAAGGACTTGGTTTTTGATCAGGTCTGATTCTGTACACTGGATATAGAGTACATGCATCATATATTGACACAGGCCCGTCAGAGCCTCAAGATGAAACTGCTTTGTAAATCGCCAAAGTTACTCGACACCCCTAATAGTAATACCTGGAAAAGCACCGTCATGAGAGTTTTGACTGAGTCCTAAGGGCTGGATTGAATGCCAGCCTCCTACTAATTTATCTGACTTTAGTTGAATCACTGAAGTGTCTAGACCGAAGCTGCCACTTCTAGAAAACAAAGAAGCGAGGCTGGATGATCACAGACACCTTCCAGCTCTTACTCTGTAATGCTAATACTGTAACTTAACACACCTGCATTTTATTTCATCCACATCCATAACTAGGTCAGGGTTGCTTACCAGAAGGAGTAATTTTTTAGAATTTAAATGAAATTTTTTATTTGTTGTGGTTCTGGGTGAACCCAGGGCCTCACCTTTCACATGTTAGGTAAGTTATATCCCCCCCACCTGATTTTAATCAATAGGTTTGCCTGACCATCCTAGCGGGTGCCATACAGTGTCTTGTATCTTTTTACCCTGGCACAATGGTGTCATCAAACGAAATCATTTTGCAAGTGGATTTCACTTCATTTTATAGTAATATAGATAAGCTTTATGGCAGATTTCATTCCTCCAGATACATGGCCTGCTGAACAAGGACTGTCTTGTATCCTTCTTACACATCTGTTGGCAAGACTTTAAACCATCGTGAGGGCCAAGCACTGTGACATGGTAGACTGCAATCAAGACGCAGAAGCTTCATATTGTAGTGGGTGTCAGAATTTCCTTCCGTTTTAAGACTGAATAATCCAGCTAAACATTGTATTTGTCAATGGACACGTGGCTTGTTTCCAGGTTGCCAGGGACTGGAGGGAGATGGAAATGGGGGAGTCACAGTTTTAGAGTTTCAGTTTTCCAATGCAAAAAAAAAAAATGTGTTGGAATTGATAGACTAGTGTGAACATACTTAATACTACCGAACCTATACACTTAAAATGGCTAAACTGGAAGATTTCATGTAGTGTGTATTTTACTAAAACTTAAAAAAAACTTTAAACAATAAAGGAGAAGGCATGACTTAGAAATCATTGTGTTCTGCCGGGCGTGGTGGCGCACGCTTGTAATCTCAGTACTTGGGAGGCTGAAACAGGAGGATCACAGGTTCGCAGCCAGCCTCAGCTACTTAGTGAGGCCCTCCTCAACTTAGTGAGACCCTGTTTCAAAATAAAGAATAAAAAATTGGACTGGGGGTGTAGCTCGGAGGTAGAATGCCCCTGGGTTCAATCTCCAGTACCGCAAAAATAAAAAAAAAAAAGCTCATTGTGTTCTATAGTTTCTGCTCCTAGGTGGGTTCTTTTATCTTGTGTTAATATTTCTCATTCACTCAAAGGCAGCCTTGTTTTCTTTCTGTGGCAAAACTATTATAATTAGATCATATTATTCTGAAAACAGCTTTTCTGCCTATTTTAAGTCCCTGGATAATTTGAAATTGTTCTAAAATGTTTTCTCCTCCTCCTCCTCCTTCTCCTCCTCCTTTCTCCTCGCCCTCTTTTTCTTCCGCCTTCCCCTCATCCTCTATCTTCTTCCTTCTCTAATAAAATCCAACTTGGTGCTCTGTAGAATTGATATTGTTATTCAACTAGGAAAAATGCTAACCATTTGAGGGACTGTGAAGGATTGTTGGGCAAAAGATTTGAAGTGATTTTTGTTCCCACAGGATATTTATAGTTTTCACATTCACTGGGGGTGGAGGAGTCATTGTAGAATCCAGTGATTTGAAGATTATACTGAAGGGACATTTTATTACTTTCTGCATCTGTTTAACAGATTGCACTAATTAATGTCTTAAATTGTGTGGTATATATTTAACTCAGTGTGGGTAGTGTTAAGGCTATGTTAAAAATTATGTGAGGTGGCCCCATATGCATGGACTGGGCATCTATTTCTTCACTGCAGTGAATTTATTGCTCTGTTTGATAAATAGGCTGTCGGCCATTCAGCTGAAGACCCTACTAGACACAGGCAGAGGATGCAAGTTCCTTTAGTGTAGGTAAGTGATACCATAACTTACTGTGTAATGCGCATTATAGTTCTTCAGTGTGGGCACTCATGGCGCCTTGCCAGGTAGGGTCGTATGATTTCTGGCCCTGAAGACTCACCAGGGTTCTTTGCTGCTTGTTATATGGTCTGGTGGGTGTGGGAATATAATCAGGAATTATCAAATGGGAAATTTCAGGATGTCTCTCTTGTCTTGCCTCCCAATTGCTCTGGAGTCTAGTTATGTACCTGCCTCATCTCTGGGTGTAACTGGTGACTAGTCCAGTGTTTTTCTTATTAAGATGAGATCAATATTTAAATCAGTAGACTTTGAGTAAAGCAAATCATTCTTAATGATGTGGGTGGGCTTCATCCATCAGTTGATGGCTTTAATAGAAGATGACTGACCTCTCTAAGTGAGAAAGAATTCTGCTCACATACAGTCTTTGGATTTTCAACACAATCTCTTGCCTGCTGGCCTACCCTGCACAGTTTGGACTTGCCAAGCCTCTACAACTGCATGAGTCAATTCCTTAAAGTCAATGAATGAATCAGTCAATCTCTCCCTCTCCTACCTCCTTTCTCCCTTCCCTTCCTCCCTCCCTCTATCTCTCCCCCCTTTACACACACACACACACACACACACACACACACACACACAAACATCCTACTGGTTCTGTTTCTATGGATAACCCTGACTACTGCAGATACCTTTATTCTAGAAATGCATCTTGGAATTCTTGAATGAAAGTAGATAAATCTTCTATTTGTAGTATTGCATTACAGATTCTAATAAATATATAATATTCTTAGAGTACAGGGATTTTTTGTTACTTTTAATAGAAGGTAGAATAATTCATGAGAAAATCTTCATTGATCATAAACATTTGTTCAGTGAAAAACTTACAACTAGTCTATGGTGGCATTTTTCCCTAGTAGTGTAAAGGGTATAAGAACCACTAAGAGTTATGGCTTCTTGGGTTACAGTGGTATTTAACTAAAAATTTTTAAACAAACATTGGCTTTCAGAAATTCCTCTTTTAGATGTTTCAGTAGCATTTTACTTTCAGCATCTTCCTTTTGTTTATTGCCTTTCATTAGGGAAGAGAGGGCTTGGCCCTTCCCATTTAAGGAGTCTTGCTGGAACTGTCAATTTATATGTCATTGACCAAATAGTAAAATTGTAGTCAGGGAGTTACCTGGGAGGTTGGGAAATATAGTCTTTCAGCTGGATATATAGATACCTGGGTTCAGTTACTAAGGAGAAAGAAGAAAATGTACATTGAGGTAGGAGGCTGGCTGTCTCTGCCACAGGGTGCCTGTTTATTTTAATGCTATTCAAAATTTCAATTGGTGGAAAGGCACTTTGCCTAGCTTTTTTTCCCCAGTACCATTATATAGTAAATTGAACAGACCTGAAGTATCATTGTTTTTAGGGAAAAAGAAAAACCACACACTTAAGGCTGGGGTTGTAGCTCTGTGGTAGATGCTTGTATAGCATGCACAAGGCCCCAGGTTCAACCTCAGTACCACAGAAAACAAAACAAAACAGAGAACCAATATAAATAAGCCATCCCCCCCATAAAAAATCATACCAACATTTAAAGTTACTGAAAGTTCTTAGAATGGCATGAATCTTCGAAATAACCTGGCATAGGTTATTCCTCTATATTTTGTACAGGAGGAAACTAAATCCCAGAGAGGTTAGGTAACTTCAGTGGAACTTTGATGCACTAGGAAGACTTCCTGGGAACAGGGAGGTGGTTACCTCAGGCAGTATCCACTTTCCCATGATCCCTATTATATAAGTTTAATAAAAGTCAGAAAGTTATATAGCCCTTCATTTTTGCATTATTTCTTTTCTTAAAATGTAACCATACAAATCTCTATTTGTCAGTCAGTACACTCAAGTAAAAGTTTGCAAATTCTTGGTGTATCACTCACACTATTTATTTTTTAGCAGTGAACCGATTGTTCGCATTCTTAGCATCTTGAAATAATAATAGTGGGTATTTACTGAGAATTAGTTTGTATGCTCCATGGAAGCAGGGATCAAGTTTGATTTCATGCACAATTCTCTCTGTAGTCCTTAGCACAGCCCTTGATGCAGAATGTATAACCCAACAAATAAATAGCTGTTGGTTGAGTAGATGTAGTGTTTACGAGGTGGCAGACATTGCGTTAAGCACTTCTCATGAGTTCTCTCATTTCATCCTGTAACAACCCCATGAGATAGATAATGTTTGAAACAAAATTTGAAAACATGCCCAAGGATACAAATTTAGTGAGTGTTGGGACTTGGACTAGTCTGCTTGACTCCTTCCTGAATTACTAGGGAAGCTGAGGGTTTGGGGGTTGCCAATGATTATCATCTGAAAAGAATAAAACCACTCATAGATTGAATATGAGGAATTTTAAAAGCCTGACTAGTTGACATGCTGTCTAGCACTAAAGATAAGTTAATTAGCCTCACACACACACACACACAGAAAAAGAAGTGGGCTGGGGATGTAGCTCAGCTCAGTGGTAGAACACTTGCCTGCCATGTGCAAGGTCCTAGGTTTAATCCCCAGTTCCCCCCCCAAAAGAAAAAGAATAAATAAGGGAAGGCCCACCTGGGTTAGCCAAGGATACTAGGGTAATATTTGGGAGTAGGGTGGGCTGAGTGGTGAATAGTTATTCAATAAAGTTTCCACCCTGTATTGTTTGAGATGTTGAGAGACTTTCTTCTGAGTCAGACATTCAATTTGAAAAATGCTGTTCTATAGTGTTGTCACACCTAGGTCATGGATGAAAGACACTGAATCCTACAACCCAAGGTTGATTTCCTGGGTTCTGAATCTTTCAAAGCCATGGTGAGTTTGTGCAGGGGCAGAGGAGAGCGTTGAACCGCAGGAGCTGTCTCTGTGGCTTCTGTGCCTCTAGCACTGCCTTCCCACCTCCATTGGAGAAAATTTTGGTATTTTTGTGTGTGTGGATTTTGTTTATGTTTTTGATTTTCCTGAGATATATGTTAATGCCAGAAGCCTGTCTTAAGTGGCGAGGATGCTGTGATCTTATGTCTCAGATCCCTGCAGAGAGATCCAAGCTATTGTGTCGAGCGTGGAACCTCTAGATCAGACATGAACGTCTGGCTTGGCATAGTATTCAAGCCTTTTTTTTTTGGTACAGGTACAGGGCACTGAACTCAGAGGCATTCTACCTCCAAGCTACATCCCTAGCACTATTTCTATTTTTGTTTTGAAACAGGGTCTCACTAGGTTGCTGAGAGTCTTGCTAAGTTTCTGAGGTTGGTCTTGAACCTGCGATCCTCCTATCTCAGCCTCATATTCAAGTCTTTGAGTGGAGCTTATGTGGCCATATTCTTTAAAAGGCTTTGTTTTTTTTCTTCCTGCAATATTTCTAGAGCTTAGTTGTTGTCAACTCTGGGTGCACATTAGGATCATCTGAGGAGACTTAAAATGCCCAAAGGGTCTGATTTGATTGGTTTGAAGAAGGGGCCAGGCATTGGTATTAATTTTATAAGCATCCTATGTGATTCTGATACATAGTCAGAGTTGAGAGTTATTCTTGTAGCCTATGAGGCTCTTCTCTCAGAAACCATTACTTTTCTTTTTTCTCCCTTCCTGCGTCCTGCCTCATCTAGCACGAGGGCTCTGCTTCCATTGGATGGCATTTCTAAGGCCCATCTCAGGCTGTGCATTAGACTGGAGTTGGGAGGGCAGGTCAGGGAAAGCTGCTATGAAAAGCACAGAGTGAGGTGTGTATAGCAGTAAACTATTTCCCTAGATTAAAAATTAATGAATTAAATAAATAAATAAATACTAAACACATATGAACTAGAGAAGTTTTATAGTTTTTTGGTAACCATTAAATCCAAAACAGGTAATTTTGTGTGTCCATGTGTGTGTGTACGTGTGTGTGTCTGTGTGTGATACTGGGGATTGAACCCAGGGGCACTCTACCTCTGAGTTACACACCTAGCTCTTTTTATTTTGAAACAGGGTCTCGCTAAGTTACCATGCACTAGCCTCAAACTTGCTATCCTCCTGTCTCAGCCTTCCAAGTACTGGGATTACAGGCATGTGCTATGTCCGGATCTATAGCAGATAAAACACCAACAAAAGGAAAAAGGAGGATAAATGAATGCTTTTTCTAAGAAAAAGCTTCAATAGAGCTGATTCGAAAGAAACTGAAAAAACTAAAAATGACCAATTATCATGGAGGGAATTGAGCCATTTTCCATAAAACATCAGGCACAGTTTCTAGTTCGGTAATTTTCAAATTATTGAGGATCAGATGGTTCTTAGGCTATATAAAAGTTCTAGAACAAAGAGAAGTGAAGCTTCTGAATTATCTTTGTAAAACAAGCACACATTGGTATAAAAAACAGGTGAGGGGGGCACTTATAAACAATTAGCTATGCAATTTAATCTTTTCTAAGAATACTGATATGAAATCTCATATAAGGATAAGCAAATAAAATCTAGCATGAATAAAAGGACGAGAGTCATGGCCAAGTGAGGGTCACTTTCACAGATCAAAGATGGATCAATAGAGGAAATCTGCTGATATGATTCTCTATATTAATGAGTAAAGAAAGGGAAAAAGTGTTGATTTCAACAGATGTGGCAAGGGCATTTGATAAAAGTCAATATATGTACTCGATAAACAGTAAAGTAGTAAATTGATCGTGCTTGGGAAATTTCCATGAGTTATTTCCATTATGCAGTATTTAATGGTGAAACATGAACCATTTTTTTTCAAAGTTAGCAACAAAGATACTCATGCTAATCACTAATATTATCTAACAAATGTAGCAAAAAGTTTTTAGAACCAAGTGAACAAGGCTTGCCCAAAGTCACATTTCCTAGAAGTAGCAGAGCTGGGGTTTGAGTCTTAGGAGACTTGAATACAGGGAGACTGGAAAACAATTTTGTAAAGATGCCATTTTCTCTAAATTAATTTATGAATTAAGTCATACTAATTCCAATGAGGTTTTTCTTAACTTGAAAAATTGATTCTAACATTCCTCTAGAGAAAGATTCAAGAAGAGCCAGGAAAATGTTGTGAAGAAGTGTAATGAGAAAGGACTTACCGTTGTGGTAATGCAGTAAGCCCCGAATACACAAAACGTGGAGGGCACAGCACACGGTGTCAGCAAACCAAGGCTAGCAGGTCAAGTGTGGCCACGTGCAGCATTTATAGATTATCTGTGGCCGCCTTCATGCTACCACAGCAGAGCTAAGTAGCTGCAACAGAGACCACATGGCCAGCAACGCTGAACATATTTATACTTTGGTCTTTTACAGAAAAAGTTTGCCAGTCCCTAGCATAGAATGAAGTCCACATTCAAGAGGCAATTGACGGCATTTGCAAATCAGTGGGACTATTGATGATGGCAGTTGTCTTATTCCTTAACACATACAAATGGCAAATAATAAGTAGTAGTAATAAAATAAAACTTTTATAAACTTGTTAAAAACAAGTTTTTCCAAGGGATGCCATAACTAGGAACTATAAAGAAAAAGTCTTAAAATATGACTACAAATGAAAAGTTTATTTAAGTGGCAGGGAGCACCAAACGCACTATTGAAAAACAAATGACAAATGTGGGAAAATATTCCTAGGATGTGTTTAGCATGGTTTAAGCTCAGTGGTCAGAGTTCAGTTACACATGATGGAACCCACTCTGGCTCTTTAATCAGGAAGAGATTTAATGTTCAGAATTAGAGGTGATTATTGTTGGAAGAGCCAAAGGCAGAGATTCCGGAGCTAGTCTGCCAAGGTAACCACTGCTCTGGCCTGCCCAGGAGGCTGCTGAGAAAGCCGCTGTCTCCTCCACTGGCCACTGGGTCATGCAGTCACAGCTGTACCCTGAGGGCCAGGAAGCTGTGGCCAGAACTGTTAGCTCATGAGCCACACTGAGCTCACTGACTCCACAGCAACAAAAGTGAATACCATCTGTGCCTCCTGGGTCTACTGCATTTCTCTCTCATGGCTCCATGTCAGTGTGTCGGGATGACATCACATTTAAAATCTTAGCTGTAAAGGAGTCTGGAAAGTGTGGTGTTTGCTTTCTTGGACTAGGAGGGATTTGGGGCAGCTATTGAAGGGGCCACAGTCTACTCCACCGCCCAGCATTATGCACACTGGCGGGTACATAGGGAGAAATGAAGCAGGAAAAGATGAGCTCCTTTATTTAAAAAACAGGCAAAGGAAAAGACAGGTCGTTCAAAAGGAAGGAAATCAAGAGGTCAATCAAAGAAAAAGCTGACATCACCATTGACAAACCTGGTATTGTGAAGGATGTGGGAGATGAGACGCTTCTACACCAGCATAGAGTCAGATGACCTTTGTAAACCGTTGTAAAGGGCAGAGTGAACCCTCCGACTTGTTACAAGGAGTGTCTGCTGAGGACGGAGGGAGCCTCACGAGGTGTTAACAAGGGGTATATCCCAGCATGTCTATCAGAGTGTTGCTTATAATTGCAAGGCATCACAATCTACCCATCAAGAGGGGACCGAATAAATAAATGGTGGCACATTTACACCACAGGCTGCCATGCCGCCTTTGAAAGCAGCACTGCTCAGACAGCATCACGTGGCAACTAAGTGCACACAGGCTTTGGAACAAGAGTACCTGGATCTGGATCTCGATTCTCTCTCCCACTTATTAATTAATTGTGTGATCTTGAAACTTACTCTTTCAACGCATCCCTTTTGCTATTTTTAAAATAGAGACGATAACAGTGAAATAGGCATAGTAACAGATAACTTACTTGGCTGGGGTGAATGAACACAAGGCATCCTTTTTACTTCTCACACACACAAATGATAAAGACAACAACAAGAATTTTCCAGAGTATGTTCAGCACTGAGGTCTTCTTCGAATGGTGTTTTCGGTGATTTTACTTTATTTGCACTGTACTGTATCTGTGCATCTATAAGTATGTTTGTTTATTATGTTCCATGCGGTGTTTTTAAAAAGCTATTGAAAATTTATTTAAAAAACAAAGGCCAGGGTTTAAATTCTTTCTTTTTTATTATTTTGACTAAAGAAAGATACAGCCCACTAGTGGCAGACGGGCTCTCAGGTCCCTGAAGAGAAGCTGAGAGTGTCAGCCAAGCTTAGAAACTCACTGTACACAAGCAGGGAGCCAGGTCTCCTAGCAGGAGTCAGGCGCCAGCTCAGATCACCATGGCAACCACAACTGAACATTAAATAAGGAGTTTTGGAGGAAGAAAGTACTGTTCTCTCTTTATCATTGGGACAAAAAATAAGAAGCTTTTAGTTTTAATTTTTTGACAGCAATCCTCTTTTCCTCCATCACCAAAGTCCCTGAGGAAGAATTTCAATCCTTTGATCATAGATCCAAACAACAAATGACTGATTTGGCTCCTTCCATAAATGGTCGTCTTTGACATACTCTTCCTCCTCTGATGACCTGTGGCCTCTACGGACATTACTGTTTAATGAGTATGTTGAAAATGAGGCATCCGCATGAGTGGTACCCTCCTCCAAACAGGATTGGAAAATCTTTGAGTTTTTCAGAAGTTGCTTTGGACCTTAGATGAAAGAGGAGCCCCACTTCTGTAGCCCTCTCTTGTGATGCTTAGTTTATACCGGATCCCTCAAGTGACAGGCGCCTCTATTCCTTCAGAGAGATGTCTTTGTTGTAGAGAGTTATAATCATTAGAAATGATTTATTTTGAGCCCGCATATCTGCCTTTCATGAACTTCTGCCAACCGATTCTGGTTCTAGATCAGAATCAACTCTGAAGATGTCTCATTCTAGTTCTTTTCCTACTTCAAAGAAGCCCTTCAAATAGATAAAGGCCACAGTGTTGGACCATTTTGGGAAGTGGGATTTATTTATTGTCTCTGATAATGTTATTTTTAGGATGTAAAGACAAATCATACCCATATGCTTTAGAGGGTTTGAAACATTGATGTAGTTTCTTCTTTTCTCCCCTGACCATTGTCCTTTTGATCTAGTTCTTCTGCAAAAATCAGAACAATTATTAAGCCTCTGAGTTTCCTGGTTCTCTCAAGAGAAGTGCTTGCTCTGTTGCTGGTCCTTCTCACTGTGGTGTGAGGGTTTGTTTCCAAATCCATCTCATTCCTTAAACAGACACTCTGTGTGTGTGTGTGTGTGTGTGTGTGTGTGTGTGTGTGTGTGTGTGTAGGGAGGTGTGGGGATACTATCTACCTTTGATTCCCAAATGCCTGCCCTACTCTAGGACTAGATAAATGTTAACTATCTGATATGGCTGGTACAGAGGACAGGGAGGGAGATTTTCTGGTACCTCTGCAAGTGTGGTCCAAGATGACATAGTTGTTAGTGTCTCAGTCAGTTTGGGCTGCTTATAACAAAATACCATGGACTGGGCAGTGTGACGGGAGACATTTATTTCTCACAGTTCTGGAGGTTGGAAGTTCAAGAGCAAGGTGTGGGCAGACCCGACGTCTGGGGAGGACTCTCTTCCTGGCTTGTAGACCACAGTCTTCTCTCTATGTCCTCATGAGGTAGGGAAAGAGCCAGCTCTCTGATGTCTCTTTTATAATGGTGCTAATCCCATCATGGGGCCCCACCCACATAACCTCATTTACATCTAATCACCTCCCAAAGGCTGCATCTCTGAATGTCATCACGTGGGATGTGGTTTGACATTGGAAAATTGGGGGCACTTAGTCCATAGCAGTAGGTGTGTGGTTCAACTGCTGAAAGACCCAAGTTATCCTATTTTCATAAGTGAGATATCACATCACAGAGCTTTGAGAACTTCAGCCAGAGACACGGAGTGGCCTCTGGTGGGCTTTATCCCGATTTTCAGTGTAAAATTTTGAATTTTGGTGCTGCTATCCAGCTTGGTCTTGAGCTGTTAAAAATGGTGTAACAAGTGCAGGGTAGAATCATCTAGTCCTAGAATTGCCTGTAAAGTCCCAAACTGAGACCCAAAAGTAGTAAGCACCCTATGTCTTGAGTTCAGAGCGCTTTCAGCAGTTGGGGCTTGACCCCTCTCTGCATGGCGTTATAAGATGCACCAGTTAAATGACTGGTTCTGTTCTTGTTGGATCAACTTCCCAAGGATGGAAGAGGGCTAACCTCTGATGGAGAGAAGCGGCCCATATGGGGTGGAGAGACTCCCCAGTCAATATAGGGTGCCTGAACCATTCCCATCTCCGCCAGATTGGGAACTAGTTAGTGGTCTCTTCCACTAGTTAGTCATCTCCTCTGCCCAAGTTCTGATGCTGTTGGAGTGTGGAGACAGGGCCTGGGGAGAGAAGGTGAAGTCCACAGACTCCCCTGATGAAGCTGCCCATACTACCTCCACACGAGCATCCTGTGGTTCTAGTGGATGCCCCAGAAGTGGTGGCTGCCTGTCTTATAGGTTGTGATAGTCAATCTAGTTTGTCAACTTGACCTGATCATGACACACCCAAGATCATGTGATTTTGGGTGTGTAACAGCAGATTAAACAGAAAGTCCTGCCCTGAATGTAGGCAGCAGGATTTTGATAGGTGCAGGACTTAGATAAAAGAGGGAGAAGCCGCGTAGAGTGCTGCGCGACTCTTTCCGAAGAAAACGCGTCTGCTCTCGCCTGAGATCGTCGGCCTCCGGCTCATAGAACTGGAATTTCGCCGTTTCTCTGAAGAGCTTCTTGATCTTCTGCTCTCGTCTGAGATCGTCGGCCTCCAGCCCTTCGAACTGAAACTTCACCATCGTTTCTCCGAAGAGCTTCCTGATCTTCACATCTTGGACTGGGACTGAATTAGTGGTTGCTCCGATCCTAAGACTCCAGCTCTTAGACTGCTCGACCAGCTACTGGTTCCTCTGACTCTCCACATGCAGTCAGAACTTGGGACTACATTGCTTCAAACTGTAAGCCCATCTGATAAATCCCTTTTTCAAATATACTCATTCTGTGAATTCTGTTAATCTAGTGAACCCTGTCCAATACACAGGTCTTCCCCAGAGATGGTTGCCTACTGGGAGAGGGATCTCTGAACCCTCCTCCAGGGGTATGGAGGAGGTAGGGGAAGGACAAATTCAGCAGGATTCCTGCGACGGGGACTGTGCAGCAAGGAGGTTCTGAAGACTACTCTCCCTCACAAGAATCCACGAATGTGTTCCTGAGAGTCCATTTGGAACCCCTGTCGCTTAGAGGGGACTTATGTCCAGACAGGGGTAGTCAGGGAAATAGAGGCAACCAACAGAAAAGGGCAGGCAGCTGGGCCACAGGTGGCTTTCCAGGTAGGAACTGAGGCCTCTTCTCTCCACCCTCTTGCCCCAATACCACAGAAGTAGGAGCTGGAAAGAGAGGCAGAAATGGTGTTAGGGGATAGCAGGGCCCACATCTATCTGCCATGAGGGGAGGACCTTTAATACATGAATGTCTGAAAAGTTAAAATGAAGACAGATCTTTAAGAACTGAAATTATATTACTTTAATCATTGAGCGATCAAGGCATGATGGAACTGGGTTATAATATTAGCAGGGAGGTGTTTGCATAGAAGATTCTTTGGAAGAGGGCAGTTACTGGGAAAATAAAGCCACTCCACCTGTACACCACCACCAAGGCCACCAGTGCCTCAGCTTTTGTGGTATATTTGTAAGCACTTGGTGAGTCCACTGAAATGTGCCTTCATGAAAGGCTGCTGGGTGGCTGGGTCACCTTCCTATTTTTGAAAAGTTACCTGGAAGTCACCTGGACTGTGAATAGTCAGCTCTCTTCTGACTGCAGGTGTATGGCATGGCATAGCTGTGGAAGAAGCAGGACCTGGTTAAGGGAAGGAGATTCATCAGGAGTATAAGATCAAGTGACCCAGTCAGCCAAGTAGAAATGAGGCATGATCTATACTGAACTGGATAAACTTAGGAGCATGGGAAAGTCAGAAAAACCATCCATCCATCCACCCATCCACCCATCCATCCATCCATCCATCCATCCATCCATCCATCCACCCATCCACGTCTTCTTGTATTTTTCCTTTGCAAAATTTATAACAAGTGCATACATATTTGTTTAACTTTGTTTTATTGCCTCCCTCTTCATTAGACCCCAAGCTCCTGAGAATACGGCCATGTCTACTGGGCTCATAGATATATCTTCATTACCAGATCAATGATGAGCATGTGGCAGATACTCAATATTTATTAAATGAATGAATAAACGAACACTCCATGGTGGTCATTAAATTGCATTGTTATTTAAATTGCTACCTTTATTGTAAGCTAAATGTCCTGGTCCTCAGTAGGTTGTGACCCAAAATAAGATCACATTTCCTTTTTAAGTATCTACATTATAATATTCCATAGTGTCTTGAGCATAGAAGTACTGCCCCAGGATAATTCTGGGAGCTGTCTAAGGGGCTGTTAATCAACCATGCTCAGGACCAGTTCTGTCTTTTAGTCTCTAGCCTCCCCATTACCTGTTCATGCCTAGTTCCTGATGACCTTCTGGGCATTCCTGCAGTGAGCATGACTGCTCTGAGCTGGTGTTCCTTTCTACTACCGGCTTCTGACTTCCATCTCTAGCCTGGGCCAAGTTCTTCCTTTAGTTGTCATAGCACCCAGAGACCCAGAAACCACAGAGAATAACTTAAAACCTTTACTAGTCACTACACACAAACTGTTGGGACTAGACCTTCTTCACATTGAACCTCTCAGGACCATGTTCCTGTCTAGCTCTTAGCTGCCAAGAGCAAGGAGTAGCTCCTTATCCACACTGGGAAAACCCAGGTACCCCTTGCTCAGGACACGGAACATATTTCCCTTAGCACTGAGAGAGGAGAGGAATAATTGTGTGTGTGTGTGTGTGTGTGTGTGTGTGTGTGTGTGTGTGTGTTGCCTCACTTAGTATAAAGCTTGTAACTCTGCTGAAAGATACCTCCAATCTTCATTATTAAGTGAAACAGACAGGAAGATTAGCATTTCAGTTACTCCACTGCACACAATTTTCCCCCAAGGGCACCAGGTGAGGACCTGCTTATATGAGTGGGATAGTTTTCCTAAACCAAAACATGGTCTTCCCTGAAAATAGATCCAAACCTCCTCCTCTAGGAGGCAGAAATAGTTTGCAGCATCAAAATTTTCAATCTGTTTCCAGGGAGAGGCACCTCATCATCTTATTATCACAATCATTTTCAGGGTAGCACTGACTTGGATGTCATATTCCGATACCTTTGTTAGGAATCCAGTCATACCTTGCACTTTTATCTATTTGTTTATTATGTATTTAATAAATATTCACAAAATCTCTGTTTTCATGGAATTTTTATTCTAGAGCAGGGATCAGCAAACTTTTTCTGTAAGTAGCCAGATAATAACTATTTTAGTCTTTGAAGTCATACAGTCTCTGTTGCAACTACTCAACTCTGCCTTTCTAGTACTAGAGCAACCAGGGACAATCTGTAAATGAATAAGAGAAAAAATTTAGCACTGGTCACTTGTTAACAACATGAAGACAGATTTTATTCAAGTTACTGTAGTAGAGGAGAGGGTCTTCAGTATAGAACCACTCAGCTCTGGATATAACAGACTAAGGGTCTTAGGGGATGGAAAATTACTAAGATGAACTTGATTATATGTCAAGGGAAGGGAGACTTTTGCTAAACTAACCTAACAGAATTCTTGCTAAAGGCAGGCCAAAGTCTTAGATATCAGTGGTGGGAGATGAGGACTTCAAATGCTATCAAAGGTGAAGGGATTATTGTTAAACTGATTTGGTAGGATTTTTTTTTCTTCTGTGATTGGGTTAGGCAGCTAGGAGGCAGGCCGAAGTTGAGGCCCAGTCCAGCTGAAAAGAGAAGACTGACTGAAGTTTGGTCAAGGAAAAGGTCTTTGTTATGGGCATTGCTGTCTCTAGTGGACTTTATTTAGAAAGCACATGGCTGGCCTGGAGGCTGTAGTGTGCATATCTTTCTCTCATCTCTCTCTCTCTCTCTCTCTCTCTCTCTCTCTGTATCTATCTATCTATCTATCTATCTATCATCTATCTATCTATCATCTATCTGTCTAATCATCTATCATCTATCTATCCATCTATCAATCTATCTATTATCTATCTACCTATCTATCTATCTATCATCTATACACACACAAACACACATACACACACACACACCACACATACACACACATACATGGGAAGGTATGACTTAAGTGCTAACAATAAAAAAGGCATGATGACTAGCAAGGGCCAGATTGCATAGGAATTTATGCTGAGTGAGACAGGAAATCCTTAGAAGGTCTGAACAAGGAAATGGTTGGATCTGACTCTCTGAAGATGTGACTGTTGCTGGAGCATACCTCAGAAGGTATGGAAACTGGGAAACAAGTTGGGAGGTTATTGGAATGGTGCAGATACCAAGGGATGGTGGCTGGTCTCTGGGTGGTAGTGATGAATGAGGTGATAAGAAGTGATTGTATTCTAGATAGATTCAGAAGATAGAACCAATAAGCTTTGCAGATGGTCGAGGTATAAGGCATATGAAAAAGATTAAAGTTCAAGGATGCCTCTTAAGATTGTAGTCTGCAATTAGAAGAATGGCTTTTCCATCTGCTGTTATGATTAAGAGTGAGAGTGTTAGGTAGCTAGGTAGAAATGAGCAGGTCGGGGCGAGATTGTGATGGGCCTAAGGGACAGTTAAGCAGGCCTTCATGAATGGAAACGCAGGGACTCCGTGCCTAGCTGCAGTTAGAGAACGGCAGGGATATCCGGAGGTTACACTTATTGCACACATTACCCCCCACCCAGGGTTTCACTTAGGAACCCATAGGAAAGTGTTCAACATGGCGAAAACAGCACAGACACACCAAGCTGTGGTGTGAAAAGAGAAAGTGACCTCCCAAAATGCATATACATGATAGGGAAAGGTTTCCAGACTGAATAAAGCTCACCATGTGGAAGATTGGCGTTATTTTCCACTCTGGAACGTGGCTGCTCCACACTCTTTCCCTGGGATGTAACTCATTTATCATGGCCTTTTCTTTCTCTGTATTCCCACTTCCCTAAACGAACCTCTTATGCTCCCCTAATCATGCTTTCCATTTGAAATTTTTCAGAAAAAGCAAGAATCGAGAAAGAGATCACTGCCTTGTAACATTCATGTTTAGGAGAGATTATCTATCCTCTAACAAGGGGAGCGGGTTTGGGTAGAAGACCAAGAGATATTTATTTATTTATTTTTTGGTGGTACAGGGGATTGAACCCAGGGGTATTCTACCTCCGGGCTACACCCCCAATCCTATGTTTTATTTCTTATTTTGAAACAGGGTCTCACTAAGTTGCGGAGGGCCTCACTAAGTAGCTGAGGCTGGCCGCAAGCCCGGATCCTCTGGTCTCAGCCTCCCAAATACTGGGATTACAAGTGTGCACCACCACGCCTGGCTGAAGACCAAGAGATCTGTTTGGCACTTGTTAAGTTTGAGATCAGATCCCCAAATAAAGATGCTGAGTAGGCAGTTGGGTATACTAATCTGAGACTCAGTGAGCGATCCGGCGCCACAAATTTGAGTATCACTGGCATATGGAGAGTTCTTGAAATATGGACAAAATCAACAAGGGAGTCGGAATGGATGCAGACAATGGATCCAAGGACTGAGAGCCCTGGGACACTCCTGCGTTGGAGGGCAGGGAAAGGAGACACCAGTCAGAGTGGCTGGCCTGTTAGGACAGAGGCAAAAGAGAATGGGGTCAGGGTGGAGGGTGTGGGGAGGTGTCCATAGCTGCTGGTGGGTGATCAGGATGAGGGCTGAGAATGTCTGCATCTCACACCCCATATTTAGGCTTACTGTGAGGGATGGGCGAACTCAGCAGGCGAGCCCTCATTTCCTTTGGGAACCTGCGTTTCCTTTCCTTCCGCAGTCCCCTGCTGCTGGTTTCTCTTGGCCCTCACTCTTTCCATATCCTGTTGTCACTAGACAAGTTACATTCCCGTCATGACTTGGCATCTTGGCAAGGAAATGGTCCCTTCCAAATTGTGCATAAACCTTGGCGAAGCTTCCCCCTTTGTACTGAAAAGAGGAAAGACAGTCGAGTCAGAGAATGATTTCTGGAACCAAGAGGAAAATCTTCTGATAAAAGTACAGGCATGTAATAGACCTGCAGGCCTGCTCCTCTCCACACTGCCCGCTTTGCTGGTTTCCTGGGGCAAGATGGATGAAGTCTTGAAATTTCAAGTTAACATTTCTCTTCTCAGGGGCTAAAAACATAGCTACCCCGAGGGTATAGGAAGCATTCTGGCTCTCACATGGAGACAAAAACAACAGGACTGGTCTTTCATGAGTGAGTGAGCACGTATGTTTATGGGCAGACATGGAGTGAGCAGGAGGTGGGCAGAGGGGAGATGGGTCGCCCAGTGCAGACAGTGGTGGTGGAGGGGGCGGGCTTTTTCTGTGTATTGCCTTTGGTGTCTTTGACTCCAAATCAGCCCCATGTTTAAGGTAATGGATCCAGGAAATCAGTCCTCTTCTTCCTTCCCCCCTTTTGGCCATGCAAAGATGACACCTGGCGCTCCGAGCTTGCATCTGCTGACAACTTTGTTCTATTTTTTTCCCCTACTCTATTCAATTCGGGTGTTTGGCATGGCAGACTGAGGTTTGAAAGTGACGCTCCAGCTGTCCCCTCTATGCCCACTCCTACTGAATTATCTTGAAATCCCTCCTGCTTGGCAAGGCTCTCTTTAGTTCCCGCTAAGCAGAGTCTTCAGCAGGGCTCTGTTTTGACAAGGAATCATGCACTTGGCAGTTCCCGCCAACAGTCTCCCCGTGTTCTTGAACATCTGTTTTCTAGGCTTCGAATTTTTTGGTTGGTAGACCAGCTGTCCCTGAATGGAGCTGCGCGTCACAGACTCGATGGGGCCTCTTGATGGTTTGGGTTCCAAGCCAAGCAGTATATAGGACTCCTGTGTTTAACACAGCTTTGACCAGCCAAGTCCTTTATATTAGTGGGACACCCATAAACATCCAATGGTCTTAATATTATTTAATGATTTTTTTTGTTACTAGGATTTATGAAATCCAGAATATAGCAGTTCTTTATTTTCCTGGCTACCAATGGAGTCACGAAGAAGTAGGTAGGGGAGAGAGAGTTATGTAGGTGGTAGAAGAATGTATTATTTTAACATATGCTACCAGAATTATTCCCAGGAAGGGAGTTATTTTAGGAAAGTATCTTGACAAATTGTTTGGGGATGGGACAAGGAGCACTGAGGGCTTGCAGGAGTTAAGACAACCAAAGGAATTTCAAAATTGTTATGCATAAGATGGTGAGGCTTAAGAATAGGAGAAGAGAGAGGGGCTGACATGGTGGCTGGTTTCCCTGTTAGTGGTAAGGGGGTCAAAGGAATGTTGTGCATAAGATGACAACTGTTCAATTCAAAGGGGCTACATTTTACCAGTGTGGCTCTTCTGGTTTCCTAAAGTGTTTAGTCAAATGTGTTGTGCCCCAAAATGCATACCTTATGGAAGAAGTATGTGTGTGTACGCGTGTGTGTGTGTGTGTGTGTGTGTGTGAGATACACACAGAAGTAGAGATAGACAGAAGCAAAGAGAGAGAATGGTCTGTGTAGATGGTAGAATCAGAGTTTGTTGTTAAGAGGGTTGCCATGGTGTAAAATAGGATTTGGATGAGGAGATGATTGAGAAACGTAGTCAATTCAGCAGACACAGGATTCTAAATCAGAGGTGGTGGAAAGGAGTGACTGCAGACATCTGTGGATGATTGAAATGAAATGAAATGGGAGATAACAGTCACTCTTATCTAGATCATAGGGGTATGGTGATGCCAGAGATTCTTCTGGAAGCTCCATTAACTCGTGGTAAGATATAAATGTCCAAGGCTAATAAATCAACAAATTAAATTTACAAACTAAATTTAGTCAGTTTTCCCATTGCTGTGACCAAAATACCTGACAAGCACAACGTAGAGGAAGGAAGGTTTATTGGCTCATTGTTTTGGAGGTTCCATCCATAGTAGACCAGTTGCCAGGCAGAAACCACGGTGACAGGGAATGTGGCAGAGAAAAGCTGTTTTCAGTCATGGTGGTCCAAGGCAGAGAGAGCGAGAGGAGGGGACTAGGGATATATATAGTCCCCAGGGCCACACCCTCAGTGACCCACCTCCTCCAGCCCCACCCTATCTCTGAATATTGCTGCCTTGGGGACCATGTGGTATTCAACACAGGAGACTTTTTGGGGACATTCTGCACCCAAACCCTAACATTAATCATAGCTGCTCTCTACTCTCAACAAAGAAAATCATCCGGATGGCCCCCTTTACCTTTATGTTCTTCTCTAGTTGCCATCTTGTGACAACTTTCCATCTTTCCCTTAATGGAGGACATTCTGACCTAATTTTAGGAGACAACATTGTTAGAGATGAGGGTGTGATTTTCTGTAAGAGGCTGGGATGTCTGCCCCTTTCAATGGGATTTTCATTTAAAGTAGAATTCAATACAAACCATTTGGTTTACATAGAACTGCTAGGACACCAGTGGTGTAAGGTGAATTCTATTCTTATGCAAGTTCTGAGTGGACAAATGACAAAACACTAAGGTGGCAAATGGCTTTCCAGAAGTGAATTAATCTTCTAACACCACAAGTCCTCTTTGGTGTGGTCAACACCACCCCTTCCCTAGTGCGCTGGAGTGGTAATAGCCTTAGTATGTGTCTGCTGCTAAGGTTCGGTCATTAAACACTAATCGAGAAGACACATATTAGGGAAGAATCATATAAATTGTATTTCTGGAGTAAAAATAAATGCAGTACAAATTTGAAATTCACAGCGAAGCTATCACAGCTATTTAGGATGCAATAAAAGTCCATTTTAATAAGTATCACGTAGTTTATCTGTAGCCCATTAAATGCATTTTAGAGATAGGCAAAGTGAAAGGGTAATCTGGTTTTAAACCTTTTCCGCTAATATAAATTTTCCAAATGAAGTATTTGGGCATGCTCTCACTGCCAAATGAGGCAGAAAACTGTACCAAACTTTGATGTTATGGATACTCCTCATGTGCTTGACTGTGCCAGGGGTGAATCATATAATATATATCACAATTCTTGTATGTGCATTGAAGGCTGAACAGACCTCCCTCAGCTCCACCTCTTCTTAGGTTTTTGATCTTGAATAAATTGCTTTACTCTCTGGAATGCAGGTTCTTCATATGTAAAATAGGCTAATTAATCCTATGAGTATTGTTATTCGGGTTAAATGAGATAATGCATGGAAAATCCTTAACTGAAGCCTAGCATATACTAAGAACTCAAATGATAGCTATTATTATAAGCTTGTAGCTTTTAACTCAAAGCTATTATTTTTAGAGCCAAAAGTTACATGTATTTTAAGCACTTACAATGAAAATTTTAAATAGGTAAATTATACTCTTTCTGCCTGTTAAACTCAATTTTATTTGTTATAAGAAACATAACAATGGAAAGGGAATATTAAAAGATAAAAATAACTTGCTTCTGATCTTTGTGTCCTAATAAAACCCCCATTTCCCTCTTTCTCGATTCCCTTTCAGTCTTTGCCCAAAATGTAGGTGCATTTTGACATCATTGTAATCAGCATACATAGATAGCATTTGATATTCTGTATTTTTATAAAATATACTGTAAAAATTTTTATTTCTTTATTTATTTACTTATTTTTGTGGTGCCGGGGAACAAACCCAGGGCCTTGCAGTTGCTAGGCAAGTACTCCACCACTGAACTACATCCTCAGCCCCTAGAAATGTTTCTTATATGGTCTTCATTACAGGGCTCTTTATAATAGTAAAAAATTGGAGATTTCTTAAATGTTAATAAAAGTGGAATGTGTAAAGAAACTATGGAATTGAAGCTTTTTTTAAAATCATGTTTTTTTGGTGGTTGGTGCACATTTTTAAAAATATATTCATTTATTGGTGCATTGTAGTTATACATTTTGATAAGTGTCAGGGTATCAGAAGCATGCATGCACACATTGCTCATTTAGCCCTCCCTCAAATCCCACCCTATTTCTTCCCCCTCCCCTCCTTTTTGTGCTCAGCATAGTGATTGATTCTGATAAATTTGTGTATATACATCGTGGGTTTCCCTCTTCCCCCTTTCTATCTCCCTCAGTTAGGTCCCCTTCTTGCTCATCTAAAGTTTTCTCCTCTGTCTGGAGTCCGTTCTAAGTCCCATTCTCCCTAGCTTCCACATATTAGGGAGAACATCCGACTTTTCACTCTTTGTGACTGACTAATCTCACTTAGCATAATGTTCTCCAGTGCCCTCCATTTCCCTGTAAATGATGTAATTTTGTTCTTCTTTATGGCTGTGTAAAGTTGCATCATGTACATATCCCATAGTTTTGTAATCCATTCATCAGTTGATGGGCATCTTGGCTGGTTCCAAAGTTTGGCAATTGTGAATTGTGCAGCTATAAGCATAGATACACATGCATTAGTCTGGTATTTGGGTTTTAGTTCTAGTTCTTTTTGGTAGATGCCTAGAAGTGGTATTGCTGGGTCATACGGTAGGTTCATTCCCATTCTTCTGAGGATCCTCCACACTGTTTTCCAAAGTGGTTGCACTAATTTGCAATCCCACCAACAGTGTATTAGAGTTCCTACTTCTTCACATCCTCACTAGCATTTGTTGTTGTTTGTGTTTTTAATGATTGCCATTCTAATTGGGGCTGGGTGAAATCTCAGGGTAGTTTTGATTTGCATCTCTGATTGCTAATAATGTTTAACCTTTTTTTCATACATTTATTGGCCATTTGTGTTTCTTCTTCTGTGAAGGTTCACTTGCCCATTTTTTGATTGGGTTATTTGTTTTTTAGTGGTAATTTTTTTAAGTTCTCTGTATATTCTAGATATTAGTCCTCTATCAGAGGAGTAGCTGGCAAAAATCTTCTCCCATTCTGTTGGCTCTCTTGAGGTTCTTGATTGTTTTCTTCCCTGCACAAAAGCTCTTTAGTTTAATGCAATCCCTCGTATTGATCCTCATTTTAGTTTCCTGTGCCTTTGGGGTCTTGTTGAGGAAGTCTTTACCTGTGCCTATGTGTTGAAGTGTTGGGCCTATGCCCTCTTTGAGTAGCTGCAAGGTCTCTGGTCTGATTTCTAGGTCTTTGATCCATCTTGAATTGACTCTTGTACTAGATGAGAAAGTGGGGTTTATTTCTATGTTTCTGCATAAGATTAGCCAGTTTTGCCAGCATTGTTTGTTGAAGAGGCTATCTTTTTTTCCAGTGGATGCTTTTAGCCCCTTTGTCAAAAATCAATTGACTGTAGGTGTGTGGATTTGTTTCAGTCTTCTATTCTGCTCCATTGGTCTATGTATCTGCTTTTGTGCCAATACCATGCTGTTTTTATTACTATGGCTTTGTAGTATAGTTTGAAGTCAGGTATTGTGATGCCTCCTGCCTGGCTCTTTTTGCTGAGAACTATTTTGGCTATTCTGGGTTTTTTATTGTTCCAAATGAATTTAAGGACAGATTTTTCTATGTCAGTGAAGAATGACTTTGGTAATTTAATGGGTATTGCATTGAATCTGTAGATCACTTTTGGAAGAATGGCCATTTTGATGATATTTATTCTGCCTACCCAGGAGCATGGGAGATCTTTCCATCTTCTAAGATCTTCTTCAATTTCTTTTTTCAATGTCTTAAAATTTTCATTGTAGAGGTCTTTTACCTCTTTGGTTAGGTTTATTCCCAAGTATTTTATTGTTTTGGGGGATATTGTGAGTGGAAATGTCTTTTGGATTTCTTTTTCAGTGGATTTATGGTTGGCATACAGAAAAGCTTCTGATTTTTTAAGATTGATTTTGTATCCAGACACTGCGCTGAATTTGTTGATCAGTTCTATGAGCCTTTTGGTTGAGTTTGCTGGATCTTCTAAGTATAATATCATGTCATCTGCAAATAGAGACAGTTTCAGTTCCTCTTTTCCTATTTGTACTCCTTTTATTTCCTTCTCTTGCCTTAATGCTCTGGCTAGAGTCTCAAGTACTATATTGAAAAGGAGTGGTGACAGCAGACATCCTTGTCTTGTTCCTGTTTTTAAGGGGAACTCTCGAAGTTTTTCTCCATTCAGTATGATGTTGGCTGTGGGCCTATTGTATATTGCCTTTATGATGTTGAGGTATGGTCCTTCTATTCTGATTCTCTGCAGAGTTCTTATCATGAATGGGTGTTGGATTTTGTCAAATGCTTTTTCAGCATCTATTGAAATGATCATGTGATTTTTGTCTTTAGTTCTGTTTATGTGGTGGATTACCTGGATTGTTTTTCATATGTTGAACCAGCCTTGCATCCCTGGGATGAACCTGACTTGGTCATGGTGTATGATATTCGTGATGTGGTTTTGAATGCGCGTTGCTAGTATTTTGTTTAAGTTTTCCGTCTAAGTTCATCAACGATATAGGTCTGTAGTTTTCTTTCCTTGAGCTGTCTTTATTTGGTTTTGGTATCAATGTGATGTTGGCTTCATAGAATGTATTTGGGAGAGTGCTGTTTCTTTCTATTTCATGGAATAGATTGAGGAGTATTGGGATTAGTTCTTCTAAAAAGGTTTTATAAAATTCACCTGGGAAACCATCTGGACCTGGGCTTTTCTTTGATGGCAGGCTCCTTATTGCTGCTTCAATCTCTTTGATTGCTATTGGTTGATTTAAATTTTCTATATCTTCTTGATTCAACTTAGGAAGGTTGTACATGTCTAGAAATTGGTCAATTTCTTCTAGGATTTTTGTTTTGTTGGAGTATAGTTTTTCAAAGTAGTTTCTGATAATTCTCTAGATTTCTGTGCTGTTGGCGGTAATATTACCTGTTTCATCTCTTATTTTAGTAATTTGGGTTGATTCTATCTTTCTTTTGATTAGGTTGGCTAGTGGTTTATCTATCTTGTTTATTTTTCAAGGAACCACCTTTTGGTTTTGTTGATTTTTTGTATTTTTTTATTCTCTACTTCGTTGATTTCTGCTCCGATTTTAATAATTTCCTGTCTTCTACTGGCTTTGGGGTTAGACTGTTCCTGTTTTTCAAGGGCTTTGAGGTGTGTCATTAGGTTATTTATTTGGTGATTTTCTGTTGTTCTTATGTGGGCACTCAGTGCTATGAATTTTCCTCTTAATACTGCCTTCAGGGTGTCCCAGAGATTTTGATATGTTTGTCTCTGTTTTCGTTTTTTTCTAGGAGTTTCTTAATTTCTCCCCTTATTTCTTCTCTGACCCATTCCTCATTCAGCAGTGTGGTGTTCAGTCACCATGTGTTTATGAGGTTTCTCTGGGTCTTCTTATAGTTGATTTCTAGTTTCATTCCATTATGGTCTGAAAAGATGCAGGGGATTATGTCACATTTTTTGAACTTGGGCTAGTACTCACTTTG
>PVJS01026437.1:0-20298 GCA_004027185.1 Glis glis
CCAAAAGTCTCCCTAGTAGTGACCTTTACCTAAGGCGCGAAAATTAAACCTATCAGGGAACAACAACAGGCTTATGTTTTAAACTACCCAATCAATGTAAAGGTGGGATGAACTGCCCTCCTGGGGGGATAAAAGCTTTGTTCTCCGGGAGCTAGGGGCTTCTCTCCATGACCACTGCGTTGGTGCACGTTGGGAGCCCAAGCTCGAGCTTGAATAAATTTACCCTCATGTTCTTGCATCGGACGGCTCCCTGGTAGTCCTTGGTGAGATCACGAACCTGGCATTTCAGCATCATTAATCAAACATGATCTCATGTATCTTAATATCATTTTTGTTGCTTCAGATCATTCCAAAAGGCCGTTCAAGATCCGCAGGGTTAAACAATTTCATACCATGTATCAGGACTTGGAAATGAGGTAATACTCTTGGGTACACTTAACCCCTGAAAGGGTGCCTGCAACTGCCACAGAATTAGAATAATAAAGCTTTTCATCAACTTGCTGAAAGCCAGAGTTGTCACTAAACCATCTTCATGGGATGTAGCTTTTATTCCTTACATTGACTTGGCACCCAGACCAAACCCCCATTCATTCCACATCCACAACTGTTCTCAGTTCTCAGACTGCATGGCACTCCCCAACCCGCTGGCCATGTTCGCTGGAAAATTGTGTTTCCTTCCCAAGACGGCCTCCCAACTCCGGCCTGTAGAAACCTTGCTCCTCGAATACAGACTCAGGTGCAAAAGCACAGTCAAGTATTAGATGCTATTTGCAAAAATTATTTGGCCCTTACTCTTATGTCCACAGCAACATTTTGCTTATTTTTATCTATCTATATTGCTGGAACCCGCCGGCAGAGCTGAAAAATTCGAACGGTTCCTGAAACAGGGAGTGAGGATTAAGAAAAATAAAGAGAGAGAGACAAAAGATAATTTTTCCAGAGGGCTCTCAGTTCCATACTGCAGCAGCCGCGACTTTATTCAGCCCAGTCTTTATATATCCTTTTAGAGCACCAGAAATAGATACAAAGTCTCCTCCACCATACAATGTCAACACCCCTTTCTGCTAACCTGATCTCTCCAGACCACCTCCCTCCTCCTCCTGCACCTGGGAGTCATGTCCCCTGGGTGGGTGAGGTCACCTGCACCTCCTGGATTGAAGAACAACCAAGTCTCTCCTCAGATAGCCTTCGGCTATAGAAATGTATAGCACTCTTAACAACAAGTCTTAATCTTCCTGTTTGGTAAAGCTTATACCTCTCAAGGCTGTATTTGCATCTATGAGCCTGAAGCCAAAGAAATGGCTCCCCACACTATATATCTTGCTGTTTGTTTCTATATAACAAACAGTACCTTAGAGACCTCAGTTTATAAAGGGAAAAATATCTAGTGATTGTAGTAAGTTCTGAAATCACAGTAGCCTAGAAACTACATTCCTCAGCTTACCAGCATAGACTCTGCCGGTCATCTGGACATGCTGTAGTATAATGCATCCTATTAGTATTCATTTAGGAATTCTAAATGAATACATTAATAGACATGGATATTAGTAGGCATTAATATCAACTGCAGTGAGACAACTGAAAAGAAAATTTATGGAATAATCAGGAAGAGATTACAAACACAAATGTAGTCCTCTCTTCCCCTAGAAAGTCATGGCAGACTCATAGTTGTCCAATTTGGTGTGTGTGTGTATGTGTGTGTATGTGTGTGTGTGTGTGTGTGTGTGTGTGTGAGAGAGAGAGAGAGAAAGAGAGAGAGAGAGAGAGAGAGAGAGAGAGATGCATTTACTTGTAAAACAAAATAGCCTGGAACAAGAATGTCAGAGGGAACATTTGTATACAATAATTAAAGAGAAAAGAAAAGAATTTTGGTCTGAGAAAAGGAAATACAAGCAGTATGTGATCAGGCAGGATGGGATGGATTAAGACACATGCATCCATGAACACCTCATAGAAAACAAACCTGAAGCTCACGGACGTGCATTGATAACCGCTACTACCTCTTCACACTGTGGGTCAGTGACATGGGGTAAGAATATGGAGAGTCTCTTATGAGCAAGAGCTTTGCAGAGAAGGATGTCTAATATGTTTGTGAGAATATAATTGTATCTTTTCTGTCAAAAGAGATAGTTTCACTTAAAGGGCCATTTTGTTACCTGGTAAAAACTTGCATTCCTTTCCCAAATTAACATCTCTTAAGAGATTACAGTTGTCGACCCTCCCCCATCTTCCCCTGTAGCTGGCCGGGAAGAATGTGAAGCTGCAACTTTGACCAATAGAAGTTCAGCGCAGGAGGAGCCTTGCGTTAGGGATATAAAACCCACCGGGTTCTTTGTGAAGCGTGCTCTCTCTCATATTTGGGAGCACCCTTTTTTGCAAAAAAAGTAAAATCGCCTTGCCAAGCAATTTTCGAACACGTGCCGTTTCTTTAGACGCCGTAAAAAGTTGTTTCTAACATGTTTGAGTTAACAACTTCAGCTTTTCCCAAATTGATGCTATTCCAGAACACTGTTGTTTCCTATTTTCAGGTATCTCTTACTGATTCTGAGAAAAAATATGTAAATGAAAATGTATGGTATCCTGCTACAGAGGGGCAGATATACCCTGGCTTTCTAAAATGAATTCTGAGTAAAGACTTTCCGGTATCCCTCCTAGAAATTCTCTTCTACTGAACAGTTTATAATCCTTTCAAATGGATTCTATAGGCTTTATAAAGGGCTATTTTAAGAACTTGTTTAAAGGATAACTGAGACCGGAGGGCCTAGTGTTGTTATTTGAGGTGTTTTATTATTAAGTCTATTGATGGAATTATTCATGTGATGAAAATTAACTATTATTGGGCAGGGCTAGTAATGGATTCCCTACTTTGTATTTATATAACTATTTAAATGGTCCTGAAAGGAAAATAAAATAGGCCCTTTCAACTCTGTATGTGATAAATCTAACATGAATAACTCATGCGTTTCTCACAATGAAAAATGGCGTGTTGAATTTGTTGATGGACCATGTATAACCGTGCTATTTGACAAATGTATGAACAACTATGCCCACATATGTCTATACACACTGAAGCGTTATAATACAGGGCGTTAGCACATATACTCATTTGTGCCTAAGGTAGGTAGTAATTGAGGAAAATGGTTTTGTGTAATCAGTACCTGGATGACTATTTTATTAGACACAAAAAATCATATAAAATATATCACTGTGTCTCATATGTTAAGAGTATGCTATTATGGGCAGACTCTCTGAGTGCCAGCATGAGTTCTTCAAAGGTATGTTTCACAAAAGGGTATGCTGATCAAAGTGGAATATTTTGACTGTGGTAACTTGAGCCTGTCTCTGATCTGAATGACTAGTGTGTGCCCTCTGGCCAAGGGAAATATTAACGCACGTCATGTACATTGGGCTGATAACTCTCCATAAAGCAGGCTGCTCTGATAATCTCTGCTTAATATAAAACTGCCTCACATCTTCAAAAGAGTCTGTAATGAAGGGTCATGACACAACAGATCCAGGCAAAGAGGCGCACTCCAACGTGTTTTCTAAAGCACCGGAGTGCTTCAGGGAACAATACGAATTTAGTTTAAAGGTAACATAGATAAAGATTAACCTCACAACTTGAAAATTAGCTAATTTGTGGATAAAGTAGAAGTACTTGACAGAGGCATCAGCAGGGCAGAGTTTCATTGAGAAGTAATTGCAGGTTAAGGTCAGAACTAAGCTATGCATCCTGGGTTATTGCCTTTGCATAATGCTGAATACACAGTTAACTCAACAAATCAAATGGTTTTGACCTGCCTTTTGCATAAGGAGCTAAATAGTCAGAGCATCAAATTGCTTTAACTAGCACTTACTTGTTCATCAAGAAAAGAATAATAAATTGAAAAGAAAAACATTTCAACCACTCAAAGTACTGGCTGCCTCCCACACACCAAAAATAAAGAGAAAAGTAAATAGCGTACTTAGTTTATCTCCTACTCTATTTAAATCAAATATGGACATAATTTGTTTCTAAAAGAGATTGCAAAGAATATATGAACAAAATATTTCAAAATATGCATGCGCTAAAGAAGTATTAATTTTTATTGCGTCTATTGATAAAAAAGGCTGCCTGCCAGATAGTAGGTTACTGCCATGTTGAATAAAAGACCATAGGATGTGTGTTTACTCTAGCAAGAACATTTTAAGGAGAAAAGAAAAAAACCAAACACTATAAGGAAGTATTTCGATGTCACCAGGAATGCAATTTAATAGGCAAAGAGAGTCAATGTTATTAAATCCAAAATATGCCTGATTGGTGATGGACAATGGTGTTTCATAAGAGGAACCAGTATGACTTATGGAAACTATAAAAATAATATTAACCAATGACAATCTACTGAGCACGTCCTAGTACTATTAGAAATAACTTTTCACGGCGTCTAAAGAAAAGGCACGTGTTTGAAAATTGCTTGGCAAGGTGATTTTACTTTTTTGCAAAAAAGGGTGCTCCCAGTTGTGTGAGAGAGCACACCTCACAAAGAACCCAGTGGGTCTTATATCCCTAATGCAAGGCTCCTCCTGCGCTGGACTCCTATTGGTGAGAGTTACAGCTTCATATTCTTCCTGATCAGTTACAGTGGAAGATGCGTCAACACCTGTAATCTCTTAAGAGATGTTATTTTGGGGAAGGAATGTAAGTCCCTAGCAGGTCACAAAATAGCCATTTAAGTGAAACTGCCTCCTTTGACAGAAAAGGTACAATTATATTCTCACAGTGCTTATTCATGCTAAGTGATTTTCAAACTTTGTCTCACAGCTTTCTTCTCAGGTAGGAACTGGTATTTGTGCCACTTGGCACATGAGGATTCTGAGGCCTAGATAGAACCATTACTTGCTAATGTCACACAGCTAAGAAGTAGTCTAGACTTCTAATTTTGGCTGGCAAGATCAAAAATGCTTCCTCTAAGTCACCTCACCAGTCTGTTGTCTGTCCTCTGTTCTAACCAATCTAGCAGTCTTAATGAGGTAGGATAGGAGAAATAAAATATTAGGTAGAAAGGAGACAAACTGGGAAGGAAAGGAAAAGTAGTTTTAAAATCTAGAAACTTCATAATCCTTAACTTTACCATAAAGGGTTTGCTCTTTCTTAGGCAGAAGCCCTTAATAGGCCACACTTTTAATCAGAATAGCCTATCTGTCCTGTGCTTTCTTGGGCAAAGGTCCTCAACAGGCCCATTCTTTTTAATCATAATGGCCTATCTTCCCACCTGAAATTCCTGAGATGCTTGGTAAACAAAGGATCCCCCCAAAAAGTCTGACCATTGGTTAAGCCCAGGCATCACGAAATGATGGGAACCTGAGGATTCAAAAAATGGGGGACCGGTCCCCCACTGCTGTCATGCACCCCTACCCATCCCCTTGTGAGAAATAATTAGATATTTTCTATCAAAGGAATAGCTTGACTTGGGCTCCATGTTGCAAAATTGCCATTGTGTAACTTTACGTGTGCTTGTATCTTTGTAGAGAGCATTTCCTGGAAATTGTGAGTGCCAACCCCTCCCCCGGGGTCCCCTTCAGCCAATAGTATAAAGATTGTGAGGCTATGATCCCACCCATAGGAGCACGGCACAGAAGCCCTGCACTGAAAATAAAACACCCAGCAAGTTTCCTCCATGTTATTCTTGCACGCCTGACCTTACTGGTGGCAGGAACCCTTTTTGCAAAAAGTAAAATTCACCTTGCCGAGCTGCTTTCAAATATGTGTCTTTTTTTAATGACGCCATAAAAATTTACTTCTAACACCCTCATGGGGCTCTCCTGTAAAAAGGACTGTAAAGACCCCAAAGTGGCTCTCTCCCTCTTGCGATGGCCCGCATTCTCCCTTGAACGGTCTCCCCCACTTTCCTAAATAAGCCTGTCTTTGTCTCTGACTGGCGCATGCTAAAATTCTTTTCTGCCACAGAAGCCAAAGACCCCGCTGATCCTGAGTTACTGAGGTGAGGAATGGACTCATCACCCCCTGACATTTCAAGCAATTTTTAAAAATTCTAGAGCACACCAATTTATTTTTCCTGTGCAACTGCAACTTTTGGCAGATATATCCATATACTAAATTTAAAATAAATAGGACCCCTAAAAGAAAATCATGTATTGGCTTTAATGATTTGACTATGGTTTTAGTTACAATGCTCAATTGCAGATATATTATTTAAATGTAAAGAACAATAACAGGGGCCGGGCATGGTGGCGCACGCTTGTAATCCCAGTACTTTGGGAGGCAAAGACCGGAGGATCCGGGTTCGCGGCCAGCCTCAGCTCTTGCTCTCTCTCTCCCTGTCTCTCTCTCTCTCTCTCTCTCTCTCTCTCTTTCTCTCTCTCTCTCTCTCTCTCTCTCTCTCCTTAGTGAGGCCCTCCACAACTTCGTGAGACCCGGTTTCAAAATAAAGCATAAAAAATAGGGCCGGGGGCGTAGCGTAGAGGTAGAACACCCCTGCGTTCAATTCCCGGTACCATAAAAAAAAAAAGAACAATAACAGCTTCTTAAAAATAGGAGATAATAAAAAGATTACATTAGGGAAAGTCAAATATAATGTCAAAGTTTCCATATCAAAGAAACAAGAACTTGAGTCTTGTTGTTGTTGGCCAAACATTTTTAAATGTGTTGGCAAATTGAGTCTTTTTAGGGCCCACTGATAAATTATCATTTCAAAGTACTTTCTTATAGGAAATAGTATGATCTAAATCAAAATAAAAGAGCATTAAACTATCAATAATATTAGTAAAAGAAAGCAGGCAACTCATCTTTCTGAAAAGCACACATAAATTTAGCAAGATAATAAAGTACTTTTGTAAAATTTAATAAACAACACTTGTATTTAAGTCAAGTTGCATATTAATCATTAAAATATAGTATAAAAATTATAGCAAATTTATACCATTGATCAAATAGTTGTTTATTGCTTTTTGAAAAACGAACAAGTTGCACTAGAATATAAATGCTTTTCATATTTATTATTTGTATTGATTTCACTTATTTTATTTTCTTCTCTATATCTTTAGAATCTCTAAGATTTTGTAGAAATATAGTGCTTTTAATCTTTGTTACTACCATTCTGACTGAAGTCTGGGAAGTATAAAGTTGAGAGATATCTGTAATTCTTTCTTGATCCTGCCAAAATAGACTTTTTCTTTCTTTTTTTTTTTCTTTTTTGCATCTGTTTTGGCAAGAATTCCTCTCCAGAAAAAGTTTCTTCCTTACAGTGTCTGTGCTATATATCATTTTCTTTGCTATTGTGTCCTGAAAGACCGTACTACCTGCTCAGGTGGTAAACAAAAGCAAAAGAGATGTTAAAACAAGATATAAAAGAAGAAAATTAGACGGGATAAAAAAAAGTGAGAAGAAAACAATAGTAGAGAAGCAAAGCTTTGGCAAGAAGGCAACTGAAATGTGAAATTTCACAGTTTTACAAGTGAAGTCTTTCTCTCTCTCTCTCTTAAATATTATATTTTGTGCATATATTGTGCATATATTATACTTTGGCTAAATGAAATAAATATTAATATTTAAATAAATGCATTTGATAAAAGAAATTAAGGAGTGGGTAAAAAAAGTGCAGGATTTATAATTAGCTTCCCTTTTTGCCAACAAGCTCATGTTTCCAACAGGGACATATGTGGTCCCTTGCACAGAATATGCCTTTTGTTTATGAGAACAGTAATATGTTCCTTGAGATGTTTGACTTTCTAAATGTAATTGCAGCTTTAAGTTGGAGAAAGGTGTTCATGAAAAAAGATACTTCCTCTAGATCAAGATGGTTTCATTTAGAATCTAAACAAAATGCTTCAGACCTGAGTATCCTTATCATCACAACTAAAGAGCAAGGGATGGAGCCGGGCATGGTTGTACACATTTGTAATCCCAGTACTTGTGAGGCTGAAACAGGAGGATCACAGGTTTGAGATCAGCCTCAGCAATGTAGCAAGACTCTCCGCAACCTAGCAAGAAACTGTTTCAAAACAAAAATTTAAAAAAGGGTTGGGAGTGTGGTTTGTAGGTAGAATGCCCCTGGGTTCAATCCCCAGTACCACCAAAAACAAAAACAGAGAGAGAGAGAAAGGACTGATCCCAGTTATCCAACATCTTGCCAATCTATTGAATTTTCTGGTCTGAGAACTGACCTGTTGTCCACACAGAAAGCCAATCCCAGAACAGGTTTTAGATTAGAAATGTCAGAGCCAATCCCAAGGGTCAACTTTTAGATACTAGGATGAAATACGACTATCTAGATAACTATGTAGATTTGTTCCTAAACTTACACTTTCAGACAATTTGAAACAATGATGTCGGTGCTGCTCTTAATCAAGTTTCTAAAAAGCCAGGCTTAGCTCCCCAGAAAGGACTGGACATCTTTGCAGGGCAGTTGCCCTTTATCCCACCTGCAGCCGTTTCTCCTGTGCTCCACAGTCCTCAAGGACAGAGTTCCCTCACAACTTTCACCCAGCTCCTATTACAGTCTCTGGAATGAACACAGGGGGCGATCAATACTTGCTCACTGAATAATAGAGACAAGCGAGAACAGCAGAGAATAGAAAGCAGATTTCAGAGCTAAATGAATGCATTGCTCAGAGTCAAGGAGCAAGACAGAGAGGAAGCTGCCATTAAGCATTTCTCCTCTGCTGTAGGATCTCCGTTTTAGCAGTCTATAATTATTTAAAATAAATGATTCTTATATACAACTCTATGCGTTTAAGACTAATTGATGAAGGCAATAAATACATTAATAAACGTGTTTAAAATAAATTAAAAATAGAGAGGGGTTACAAATCAAAGTTGCTCAAGAGATACAAATTCTCATCCTAACTTTGCCACTAACTAGCTTAAAAACCTATGCCAATCTCAATAACGTGTACAGGGAACAGGAGGGAGTGCGATGGGATCCAGAGGTAAACACACCAGGTGCTGTGTGCATGTGTGCATCTAGAACTCTGAACCCCATTAGGATGTATAATTTCATTGTCCCAATGAAAGTATATTACATAAATAAATAAAAGTGAGCTGGGTGTGGTGGTGCACATCTGAAATCCCAGTACTTGGGAGGCTGAGACAGGAGGATTTTAAGTTCAAACCCAGACTCAGAAATTTAGCAAGACTATCAGCAGCTTAGGGAGACCCTGTTTCAAAAGAAATAATAAAATAGGGTTGGGGTGTAGAATGAGAGGTAGAATGGCCCTGGTTTCGATCTCCAGTACCACAAAAAATTAAAACAAATATAGATAAAAATGAATACATACTATCATATTTTAAAAAAATGTCTAGCAAGGTGATTTAACTGCCTAAGATTTCGTTTCTCTATCTTAATACTGAGGCTTGGATTAGTGGAGAGTCCAGCTCTAAAATGCTCTCATTCTCTAATAACTGGGTATCAACTAACAGATGTATGCAAGAAAACTATGTAGGACTCTCTATCTCCACTGGCCCCTTCTTGCCAATCCACTGTTTTGTAACTGAACAATAGTATCCTTACTGGCTTCCCAACATTCAGGCTGACACCATCTAATTAATTTTTCCTACTCTACTGGGTGATCTTTTCCTGGAAACACAAATCACACCTTGGTATTCCTCTGGAAGAAATCCCCTAAAGGATTTCCATTAATTCCAAACTCAGTTCCATCCCAAAGTCTTTAGCACAGCCTCCCACAATCCACCCCTTGTATTCTCAGTTCCACACTCTTTGCAGCCACCCAGCATGGTTCCTTTCTTTGCATTGCAGTGACAGGCTCTCTCTCACCTCTAGGACTCTGGCGCTCTTAGGATAATATTCCCATCTAGTCCTGTTTACCAACTAACTTCTATTATTTATGCTTCAGTGGGTGTAAAACACTTTGCAGCGTGCCTGAACACAGAGGAGACATCCATTTTTTGTCGAGTAATTAATTTAAAAATAAAGCCAGGATAAAGTATCTCCCCTTTTTACTGGTACAATAATTACTTTTTAAAAACCCACAAGTCATTACCTTGGTTTGTAAATGGTTCAAAAAACAGGGTACCTATTGCACTGAAGAAAAATTGGAGCTAGGAAAGCACTAATTGCCAAGACTGCTGGAGGAAAACAAATACTCTTCTGTAACTGTACACAAGTTACTCTGCAAAAAGCAAAGCAAGGCTAACTGGAGAGACAGCTGCAAAGCACACAATGATATAATGTGTTTGCCGATCTGCAAAATTGTTTGAAAGTTGCTGCTTCAACAGCTGGTATCTGGAAAGTGTAAGCATCGTTCAGTCTAGTTAAAATTACACAGAGCAAGGACGTTTATTATGCACGCAAAATGGAGAATCAAATGTTGAAGTTACAGCACTTTTAAAAGTCTGGAACAGTCAACAAAACACTTGTTGGCAGCTGGAGAAATCTCCAATAGTCATATTTGTTTAGTCATGTTCTGTTTCTAGTTCTACAGGTCTTATGATCACATCTTTGAAGGTTGCTAAAGAGAAAGCACTGTTAATGTTGTTGAAGTCACCTAATTCTTTGAGCCTAGCTTAGCTTGAGAAAAAGACATGTATGTGCTTAACCTTATCATGATTACTTAACTTGGTTTAGCATTTGCAGAATAAATGAAAAACTAATTGCTTCTATTACTCCAGAAAACTAAATTATTATATCCTCACTGAATGACACGTCACTAAACAGAGGAGTAAACTTAGCTCCAATAGTGTAATAAATTGGATGTCCATAACCCGTTCTTTGCAAGAAATACTTCTCTAATCCCACCATGATACCTCGATTCTCCATATCACTCATTTCTGTGGTTTAATGGAACATTTCCCAAATATATTTCACAGAATAGATATGTTAATAGGCTGACTTCTGAAAATAAACAAACATGGTTCCATTGTTAAACACAGGAAGGATCATGTTAAAGAAAACCAAATGGTTTCTCTGTTGCAGTACTTCTCAGAACTTTGAGAAGGGGGATCTGCTAGGTAGTTTCTCCCCCATGTGCCTATAAGTAGAACCCTGTTCAGCAAACTCTTTTTTTTTTTCAAAGAATAGTTATCAACAAAATATGGAAGTCATATTAGGGAATACTAATGAAAGGTGTGATAGATTCAAAATTGAATTGTCTTCCTGTGCCAAACTAGTACATTACACACACTAACAAATTAACCTAAATAATACAATAGGTTAGTAGCCCAGTCACCTGATAGAGAAAACATCATTTCCTCATCTTCCTCTTCCTGTGAGAAAATGTGTATATGTATATAACACATATTCACATAAACACATTCATACGTGTGTGTGTGTGTGTGTGTGTGTGTGTGTGTGTGTGTGTGTTTGTGTGTATTCCCTTGCTTCCTGAAGACATAGAAAGCTGCTTTTCCTGTCTCTGGAAATGTATCACCACTAATTCTCTGTTCTCCAAAGGAAGAGCTGTCACTATCTGATAGGGAAAACGGATGCTTCCTCTTCCTTCTGTGACCTGGTTGCCCTAACAGTTAGCTGTTTTGCTGTCTCTATCCCTGTGGGCAGTGTGTTCTGCTCTCGGAGCCTCAGAATCCCTATGTGTAAAATGAGGCCGATAATGCCTACTTCGAGGGTTGATTTGCTAACTAGAGTTTACATGAGTAAACTGCTTTGTAAAGTTCTGGCATTGTGGAATGGCACGATGACTTTTATTCCTTCCTTATTAACACCCTAGAATTCACTAGAGCTGCATGCAAGGTTCACCTTGCTGATATAGTATCTATTGCTCCTGTCAGGTATGAGATTAGAGATTTTGTCTTTTTTTATTTCCATGAATGCTGAGGACAGTAGCCAGTTCTTGGTTCATATTTATAGAACAACTTCTCTGGCGTGAGTTAAATTAGTTTCTTTGCTATGTGTGTTTTTATCCATACCTAAATTAGAAGCAGTCACTCAGTGTTTTAAGAGACCACCAGCTTATGCATAGCTCTATGGCCAAAACAGGTGGACAAAGCTTAATGGATTTTTAACTATAGAAGACAATTTCACTAATTAGTGAAATGTATTTTTCTTTAAGAGTAGCATAAAAGCAGACTAAATCAGAATGACTGAAGAAAATTCATGATAATCAAGGAGAAATCTCTTTGGCTCAAAGTCACCTGTGCACACAGAATCCCATCATTTAGAGATTCATTTGAATAACAGAATTTCTCTGTGGTATTTATTCTTTACCCAGAGAACCTGCTCATAACAGAGCATGAATTACTTTAATATGGTAATTAGGCAGACTTCTATCATTAGGCATACCTCTATAAGCAGAGAGAGTTGATTGAACAGGCATGTAGAGGCTGGGGGGAATATTCAAAGGATAAGATAATAAATCACATTGTAAGCTACAAAGTATTTTTGTATTTGGACAGGGAGGATAAGGCAGGTCATAGAGGGGTTTAAAAATACATGGGAGGCCAAAGATAAAGTGACAACTTCATGAGTGTGCATGCGTGTGCCCTGCATTTGCCATTTTAATTTTTCCAGAGCAGGAAAATTACTGCCCTACATGAATGAGGCTGAAAAGTGGAATACAGCAGTGATTTGGGGAGGATATAACCCTTAGCTCTACTCAGTTCAGTTCAGTACAATATGGCGCACCTCAGCATCTCCCTCTACAATTTGTTCACACTGGATTAGGGGACACAGAAAAATCGTGGTACAGGTATGTATCCAGTTCCTCATCTCAGTGGCACTTTCTCTTTCTCCAAGAGAATTCGAGAAGTGCCAATGATCTTTTGAATTGTTACACACTGGTGTTTGGGGGAAAACATCAGATGGATAGAAAGAAAGACTACACTCAAGCCAGCTCCACTCCTGTGCTGAAGACCGTCCATTCTTGTAGAAAGCTGGCTGTGCTGATGCTAGGTCAGCAGGTGATCCCTTTAGGCCCCTCCTCTGCACCTCCATGATCCATCTCCACCTTTTCAGTTACCTTAGAGAACTGTTGGCTAAACGTGAATTGGCCAAACTTTCCTTATTCTTTTATTTCTTTGCAAAAACAAACAATAACTCCAAAAGTTGGCTTTTTTTTTCTTCCAAAACAAGTTTATGAAAGAAAATCTTGCCTGGAGGGAAGGAATATAAAAGAATGACATTTTGTCCTCCCTCCCTCTGCCTTGGATGAAATCAGTATTTCTTTAAAGCCACACTGCCCAATATGGCACCCACTAGCATATATGGCTATTATAAACGAATTTAGCTGAAACTTGATAAAATGCAAAATTCAGATAATTCAGTCACACTAGCCTTATTTCAAGTGCTCACTAGCCTCATGTTCATATTGGACAGATATGCAACATTTTTATCATGGAAAGTACTATTAGAACTATTCTATAATTCGAAAATGTCTCACTCTGAGTAACAGAATATGGAAACCAAGTACAAGTGTAGAGAACCCAATTCCAATTCAAAATAAGGAAACACTCTAAAATAATACAAATTCCTGTGATATAGGCTTTCTAAGAAAAAAAGGGACAAACGCACCCATTGGAAGTATCTATGCTGTAACTATGCAATAAAAATAATGAAAAATTCTCAATAGAAGCTGCATTAGATGAGCTTAAAACTACAAAGTACTTTGGTCAGAAAATTGAAAATAAGTTCAATTCCACAAAACTATGATTTTTTTTCCTCCTAAATTAGCCGAGGTTTTCATTTTGTGACATGCCAAGAAAAATTGTACTTAAAAGTTGTTAGGTCATAGAAAGTTGCTTGAATTTAAACTCAACAGCTTTTATTTCTTGAATTTTAATAAATGATGGGAAAAAACTGAATCCCAGGCTGAGTTTTGATCAAGTGTAAAACTATGTTGATAAAGGGGAGGGTGGTGAGGGGGATTAACAAAGGCAGTACTTCCATTGATGTTATGTACTTATGTGAGAATACCAATGCCAATCTCAAAATCATGTTTGGGGAAGGGGAGGGAGCAGGGGGAAGCTCACCAAGTGCTGTGTGTGTATGTCACTATCACTCTGAACTACATTATCATGTGAGACTACATTGCACCAATACGAGTATATTTAAAACAGTGTTTTACGAATGCAGGAATAGCAATTTAACACCTAATTTAGAGCCTTTATATCATAGGGGCCTCAAACTAAGACCTAAGAAAACTATAAAGAGAGGCAATAGTGTAAGAGGAAGTAAAAGACATTTTCATCCTAGAGTTCCCTACTGTTTTCTTTCTTCAAATAAACATTTAACCTCAAGATTCCCTGATGGGGCAGCAATTCTGACTGCAAAAACATTGCTCCCAAGGATACAAGCAGCCGGCACTCTCCTTTGAATGCCAGGGTGGGGGGCGCAGAGCAGAAGATGTTGCATTCTTTTAAAAATGGATTTGCACACAACTTGAAGATAACAATGTTCTCTTGAATAGAAATAGTCTTCTTGCCAAGGAATCATCCTTGTTTCCTCTTCCTGCACTCATTTTCCCTGTTGCTTTATTTATTTATTTATTTATTTATTTATTTATTTATTTATTTGTTTATTGCAGTACTGGGATTGAACCTAGGGGTGTTCTACCTCTGCGCTACACCCCCAGCCCTATTTTTTTTTTATACTTTATTTTGAAACCGGGTCTCACGAAGTTGCGGAGGGCCTCACTAAGGAGAGAGAGAGAGAGAGAGAGAGCTGAGGCTAGCCGCGAACCCGGTTCCTCCGGTCTCTGCCTCCCAAAGTACTGGGATTACAAGCATGCGCCACCACGCCTGCCTCCCTGTTGTTTATCTCCAGAAACAATGATCAGGTCCTACTCTAAGGCTTTATCAACTGAGAACTGATGTGAGAAAACTGAATTGTCTCCAAAGAGAATATCTAACTGGCTCTGTATTTTTAAAGCAATGAGATGTATTTGGGAAAAAGTTGACCAAAGATGGTTTCAAGGCAGCTTTTTTTTTTTAATCATTTAGATTTCAGAATGCCTGCAGTCCTATTTATTGACTGACTGATTGTGGTACTGGGGATGGAACCTAAGGGCATTCTACCTCTGAACAACACCCTCACCCCTATTTTATTTTGAAACAGGATCTCACTAAGTTATCATACATTGGCCTGGGACCTGTGATCCTCCTGCCTCAGCCTCCCAAGTACAGGGTTTACAAGCATGAGCCACAGCATCCATTTATTCTCTTAACAGACTTAAGAGGATAATCTAAAATGGGACTAGGTAAATGATACAAATTGAGAAACAAAGAAGGCTGCCCTGTTTGCAAAGATTAATTCTCTGCTTTCTAGCTCTTCTAACGAATAATTTGCATATCTGCTTCTCTGTTCGGATGATTTCTTGTGGATAGAGCTCAAAGACCTCAAGAAAATGAGACTATAGCAAGCAAGTCAATCAGCAGTACCTTAGTTTCAATTAGTATGAAACATAGGCACCCATTAATTCTCTAGAATGACTCAGACAAGTATAAAGAAAAAATGAGCCGGGCGTGGTGGCGCACGCTTGTAATCCCAGTACTTTGGGAGGCGGAGACCGGAGGATCCAGGTTCGCAGCCAGCCCCAGCTCTCTCGCTCTCTCCTGTCTCTCTCTCTCTCTCTCTCTCTCTCCTTAGTGAGGCCCTCCGCAACTTCGTGAGACCCGGTTTCAAAATAAAGTATAAAAAATAGGGCCGGGGGCGTAGCATGGAGGTAGAACGCCCCTGCGTTCAATCCCCGGTACCACAAAAAAAAAGAAAAAATGAAATCTTGTTAGGCGAGGATTAAAACAGGAAAGGTCTAGAACATAATACTTATTCTGCAGCGTGGTCCTAGGTAGAGTGTTCCCTGTTGACACAGCCAAAAGCATTGATCAGAAAAAGGGGCAGAGAACTAGGGTAACAGAGAAAGCAGGCATTCCACAGCCTCTCAAGTGCTGTGCCTGTTTAGGGAAATACTATTATAAAGTCATATTCTTCTGCATAATAAATTATTCATTTCCACCAAAGACACCAAAGAGCACACCAGAGTTTTTCTGAATGAAACTTCCTTTGTCGTTACCTAATCGACCTTCATTTTTAATCTGCATATATAAAAGATTAAATTCGAAGTGCTTAGTGACTTTGGAAAAAACATTAGCTGAATGCTTAATCTCACCACGAGGCTTCTTGTACACCTATGTGAAAAGTTAAGAATTACAGCAGAGATTGGCAGGAGTAAGGTTATTTGAAACTCTGCTTCTATACAACAAATGCTCCCTCTCAATGCTTCATTCTTCAAATACCACACTGCTCTGGATGGAAAAGATGCCCAACTGGACCATCTGTCACAGAAGATAGAGTTCAGCTGGAAAAGGCAGTTTGTTTTGTTGCACTCTTAAATTTTCTTGCTTCAAACTAGATGAACTGCGAGGAAACAAAAAGAACTTTGCTTCCCCCGTGCAACCATCCATACTCAGACAGAGCGAGGGACCCACATTGCTGTCATTTCTGCATAATCTGAATCCAGAATGGAATCGTTTCACTCTCTAGACATTTTATATACTTCCTGTTGGTTAAAGTCAGCTATCTAGGGAGGAGCTGGACCCCTGTCTTATTTAAAAAAAACAACAACAACTGAATGTTATGACAATATTTGATCACAGATGTATCACTGAGTTTCATGTGTTATTTGATTTGTACCTAAACTCAGATCCACACCTGTAAATTATGCCTTAGAACATCAAAATATTTGTATCCATCTCATGAAGACAATGAATGTGGAGCAAGTCATAACACAACTGACCCATCTTCTTTAAATCACCTCTTCCTTCTCAATAGAAAGTTAAAGGAACACCATACTATGAACAGGAAAGTAATGACGGAAAGAAGGGTGTGGACACCAGAGGAGAACAAAACATCAGAACCAAAATGTGTCTAATCAATCACAAATCACACATTCCCTCTCCAATGCTTTTAGGATGTAAGAACGAGATTAAAATAAAGTTAGAGCTACACGGCTGGCTGTAGACAAAAAGGCTCAGGTATTTATTTTTCTTTGTTTGCTTGCTTGTTTGTCTTTTACTTTATTGAAACATTGTGAAGGCAACAACAAGCACCCCCCCCAGCCCACCCAACACACAAAATAACCTGGAAACAAAGTAAACGCCCATTAAGAAGTCAACAGGAAAAAAATGTGCATTTGTACATGATTGCGCTGGCATGTCTGGGGAGTCCTACTGAGAGCTGCGTGCTCTTCCCTCTAAGGTGACCTTAGGTCCCTCCTTCACTCCACTTCACAGAACAAGTCGCACAGGCAGGGTCATTGGCTTCATATGCTCACATGAAGCATTAGCTGCAGTATCGATAATATACTGAATCATATAGTGAATACGTCTACATTATAGTGGTTAAGCTTATAATGGGACAAATGGATTCCCCTTATCCACTTTATTCAAACCTAAAACCCAGCAGGATGCCAATGCACAGACCTGGAATCCCTGCTACTTGGGGAGGCTGAGATAGGAAGATTGCAAGTTCTAGGCCACCATGGTATGGTGACTTAGGAAGACCCAGTCTCAAAATAAAAAAGGGATGAGGATAGAGCTCAGTGGTAGAGTGACTGCCTAGCATGGATGAGACTCTGGATTCAATCCCCAGTACCAGAAACAAAACAAAACAAAACAAAACAAAACAAAACAAACAAACAAAAACAAAACACAACAACAACTAAGATTCAGAACTTCAAATGAAAGCCGGGCATGGTGGCGCACGCTTGTAATCCCAATACTTCGGAGGCTGAGACAGGAGGATCGCAGGTTCAAGACCAGCCTCAGCAACCCCATGAGGCTCTCCACAATTTAGTGAGACCATGTTTCAAAATAAAAATTTAAAAAGGGCAGAGGGTGTAGCTCAGAGGTAGAGTGCCATTGGGTTCAATCCCTAGTATCTTAAAAAACAAGTAATCACAGAACTCATCTGACAATAAACCTCTCCATACTACACAGCTACAGCAAACCCCACATTCAAGTGTGCAACAGACCTCAATTAGAAAAACACATACACACCTGTGCGTAAAAATAAATAAAGAGATAAATCTAAGGGCATTAATTGCCCTGTGAATCCCGATACCTAAGTTCCATCAAACAGCTGTGGGTAATAGTGGTTATAGCACATCAGTTTAAGTGTGGACTCTGAGTCAGGACCCGGATGGTATCCAAAATCTATTGTTTCCTATGGGTCTAACCTTCAGCAAGTTACTGTAAGTGTGGCTGGTTTTCATCATATTTATAATGAGCATAATAAGGTTATTACCTTAATTGTTTATTGAGAATTTTAAGTTTATTAAAAAGTTAATAAAACATTTTTACTCAATAATTTAATAAAAATGGTTAATGGTTCGTTAATAGGATCACAGGTTCAAAACCAGCCTCGGCAACTTAGTGAGGCTGTCAGTGACTTAGCAAGACCCTGTTTCCAAGTTAAAAAAAAAAAATTTTAAAACAGGGCTGTGGGTGTAGCCAGGAGGAAGAATGCCCCTGGGTTCAATCCCCAGTATCACACACACACACACACATACACACACACACCAAAAAATTATATCTGAGATTTAATAAGTTCCAATAAATTTTAGCTGTTATCATTAATACTACTAAAGTTGTTATCTATGTTCTCACAATTTGCCTGTAACATGCTTCTTACATGGACTCCAAATGTTCAGAAATAGAAATACAAAAGTCTGGAAGTTTGGTTCTATTTGATGTTTCAAGAATGGCAAAAGCTTTTAATTTTTTTTTTTTTTTTTGGTACTGGGGATTGAACCCAAGACCAACCCCCAGCTCTATTTTACTTTTATTTTGAAACAGGGTTTTACTAGGTTGCTGAGGGTCTCACTGCTTGCTGAGGCTGGTCTTGAACCTGCAATTCTCCTGTCTCAACTTCCTAAGTACGCCGATTACAGGTGTGCGCCACCAAAAAAGCATAAGATCTGCTTCTTGAGAAGTGATAATAATCGTTAATTCTTATTTATTTAAAAGAGGCTTTTTTCATTCAATTAGTATATTTATGAACCCCACACTAGACTTTGATATAGGTGCTGAAGATTTAGTAGTAAAAGGACACAAGAAAAAATCCTTGTCTTCACCAGACATAATTATGTTCTGGGGTGGGTTGGAAGGGGAAACAAATAAATAAGAGAATAAGTGAGTGAAAATATAATATATTAGAAGGTAGAAGTGCAGTGGAGAAAAATAGAGGGAGAGGGATCCAGAGTAGTTGGAAGGAAAGTGAAGCAATTTTAAGCAAGTCCTTCTAGGGAAAAATTCACTGAGAAGGAATTTGTTCTGTCTTTAAGAAGCTGAGGGAGTAATCCGTGAAAATATTTGGAAGAGTGAGCTCAAAGGCACAGTAAGGGACGACAGGAGCTTCAGAGAGCGCATCCAGGGCAAGGGAGTTATAGCTATAGTGAGGGAAAATATACACCAGATGTGAGAAAGCGCACACACACACACACACACACACACACACGCACTGCACACCCCAAGTATTCTCTCTGGTATCTTCACCACAATCTGAAGTATCACCCTAAAGCCGAATGGTTTGAATAAGAAAAGATTTGAGGAGATGAATTCGGAGATGAATCAGAGTGTAAAATCATGTAAGATCTTGGAATATATTAAAAAAAAAACTTTGACTTTTACTCTGAGGTGGGGAACCATGGGAGGACGTTAAGGTGAGAGTTGCTCATATAAATATTCACCTAATCATTTAGGACAGACACATTTATTTTAATTAGTCTTGATGGGATTATATGAATCATTTCCATGGAAACAAGATTGATATAATCACTAAGTTGTGATGAGAAAGTATAGTGAATGAGAAATGGAGAAGAGTTTAAGAGGCAAGCCCTAAATCAATTAGCAAATCTCAGTAAATCTTCCACAGCAAAAAGCACTGCTATTATAAATCATAGTGAAATAATAGCATTTCTCATGGCCATAGGTACACCACAAATAATGGAAATTTACTCTTGGAGGAGTGCTACAAAAGTTAGTAAAAAGATCCTAAAGAATGCGGACAAGTATATTACTCAGCTGAATTCTGATTCATACCAACTACAAATGCATGGCATATTCCTCTTCTGAAGCATACTTCATGACCCAATATCTCATTGCCTCATCCAAATGAGATGCAGACTAAACCAACACTCAAATTTTATGGCCCAAATTTCCCAGTAACCTAAATTCTGGCTACCTAGATGAATCAAGTAATCTGATAGTGTTTATAGTAGGCTCTGAATGCCATAAATGAAATCTATTGTCAATGCCTAAAGAAGTTGAATATATAACCAATAAAAGGTCTGACCCCAAAAGTTGAATTCTGAGCCAAATTACAGTGACTAAAA
>PVJS01026438.1:0-21798 GCA_004027185.1 Glis glis
CCTGTCTCTCTCTCTCTCTCTACTTAGTGAGGCCCTCCGCAACTTTGTGAGACCCGGTCTCAAAATAAAGTATAAAAGTATAAAAAATAGGGCTGGGGGTGTAGCGCGGAGGTAGAATGCCCCTGCGTTCAATCCCTGGTACCGCAAAACAAAAAACAAAAAACAAAATGAGGTGAGCTTAAGGAGCAGAGTTTGTACCCATTATTTTCTCTTTTGTCCAGGAGTAAAGACAAGATAGAATTAGATAGCAGCAGCCCAGCTTCCAATGGAGATGAAGAACAGGTGCGTCTGGAATATGATAAGGAACTTGAGACTCTGTGTGAGGAGCTGCAGACCACCTTGGATGGTTTGGTAAGACCTAAAGATGCAGGCCACCTGCGGTCACTGTCACTGAGTCCGAACGACCTATTTGGAGTAGGTTAACCATTGGTGGTATTCAATAGCATTAGCCAGCCTTTCTTTCCTAGCCTCCTCCCGTAGTCTCTTCCTCCACCCATCCCACAAATCTTGATGCTCTCCAAGGTGCTGGCCTGGACGCTCACTCTTCCTGCCCTCTGCATTGCCTGGTAGTTTCATCCACTTCCGGGGTCCACAGACTACCTATTTAAGGCTCTGTGGGCCAAATCATCTCTGTCATCAAATTTGCTCAACTCTGCCATGTAGGGCTGTCGCAGCCTTAGACAATACATAAGTGAATGGATGTGGCCCCATTCCCATAAAACTCAGTATGGACAGTGAAATTTGAATTTCATAGAATTTTCATGTGTCACAAAATATTATTCTTTTGATATTTTTTCTTTTTTTTGTGGTACTGGGGATGGAACCCAGGGGCATTCTACCTCCCAGCTACACCCCCAGCCCTATTCTATTTTTATTTGGAAACAGGGTCTTGCTAGGTTGATGAGAGTCTCACTACTTGCTGAGGCTGTCCTCGAACCTGCGATCCTCCTGTCTCAGCCTCCCAAGTACTGGGATTACAAGCGTGCGCCACCATTCCCAGCTTTGATATTTTTTCTAACCATTTAAAAATGTAAAAAACTTTTTGAGGGCAGATTATCTATAGAAATTATTTGAAATTTTTCTACATGGGAGATATGTCTCTTCTCCTTCATTTGTTACTTATTCAATTAATCATTCATATCAGTCTGAACTTACAGATATTTATTTTATTTATTTGGGTTATAATCCACATCTACCTTTTTGTTTTGGTTTGTTTTGGGGTTTTGTGTGTGTGTGTGTATGTGTGTGTGTGTGTGGTGCTGGGGATTGAACCCAAGGGCATTCTACCTCCAAGCTACACCCCAGCCCTTTCTATTTTTTATTTGTAAACAGGGTCTTGCTAAGTTGCTGAGGGCTTCACTAAGTTGCTGAGGCTGGCTTTGAACCTGAGATCCTCCTGTCTCAGCCTCTCAGGTACTGGGATTACAGGTGTGTGTCACCAAGCTCAGCTACTTTATTTTCTTTCTCAAATTATTCCTGCTTGGGCCTTTGGGAGTTCAGGTGGCTCCTACGTCCCTTTGAAATACTCTCTTCATATTGTAGTTTAAGTTTTGGGGTTTTTTTTTTTTTTTTGCGGTACTGGGGATTGAACCCAGGGGTGTTCTACCTCCGAGCTACACCCCCGGCCCTATTTTTTATCCTTTATTTTGAAACCAGGTCTCACAAATTTGCAGAGGGCCTCGCTAAGTAGCTGAGGCTGGCCGCGAACCCGGATCCTCCGGTCTCCACCTCCCAAGTACTGGGATTACAAGCGTGCGCCACCACGCCTGGCCCAAGTTTTGGTTTTTTTGAACACTTCTTTACTTGCTGGCATTGAAAGATGTTCCAGGCCTCAGTTTTAGAATCAGCCGTTTCTCCAAGAAGCCCAGGTTCTTTATAAGAGAATCCTAATAGAAACTAAGGTCTGCTTGCTAGCGGTCAAGTTAGAAGTTCTTTGCTCCAGTGAACTTGTTCTGTTTTGAAGTGGGTTGGAAATAAGTTCTCATTTTATGCTCAAAATCAGACAATAATGTACTAAGGATATGAGTATTATTTTTCTGTCCTGTTTCCCTGCAGCCTTTAGAGAGAATGTTTCCCAGACTTGGCTTTTGAGTGTCTCTAATAAATTTGACCTTGAGGTTTGATGCCCTTTCCCTAAGTTGGACTCACTTTTTGCAGTGTGGTCTGTGTTAGCCATGGGAGACACTACTGATGCTGAAGTGTAGGTGTGGGCTGCTGCTCACACGCCATCAGCTCAGGGCTGCACACCTGTACGTGACTGTCCCTGTTGATGGCCAAGTTACAGATTTGACCATGGACCCTCTACACAAGCTCAGGCCTCCAGAATTTCCTTGCTCTTCTGTTCTTTGTAAGTTTGTCTTAGAAGCAGGAAGCTGCTGTAGGTTGCAGAGGGAAGAGCTAAGGATTGCTTGTTTATTTATTTATTTATTTATTTATTGCGGTACTGGGGAGATTGAACCTGGGGCATTCTACCTCCGAGCTACACCCCCAGCCCTATTTTTTATTCTTTATTTTGAAACAGGGTCTCATTAAGTTGCAGAGGGCCTCACTAAGTAGCTGAGGCTGGCCGCGAACCTGGATCCTCCTGTCTCAGCCTCCCAAATACTAGGATTACAAGCGTGCGCCACCATGCCCAGCTAGGATTGCTTGTTGAAAGGCTTCATGTCAGCCAGGTGTGGTGGCTCACACTTGTGACCCCAGTACTTGGGAAGGTGAGACAGGAGGATCATAGGTTCAAAGTCAGCCTCGGCAACTTAGCAAGGCTCTCAGCAACCTAGTGAGACCCTGTTTCCAAATAAGAAATAAAATAGGGCTGGGGGTGTGCCTTGGAGATAGAATGCCTCTGGATTCAATCCCCAGTACAAAAAAAACAAAAACAAAAATAAGAAATAAAGGCTTGGGGTCAGAGGGGTCAAGCATGGTATCAAGTTCTGGCCTGTCCTTCCCTCGCTCAGCCTGGAGCAGTTTTCCCAGCTGTGAAACAGAAATGATGAGCCCTGCCTCATGGGGTTGGGCCACGTGAAATATCGAACCTAACAAGATGTGAAAAAGGAGTAAAGTCCTTTAAAAATTAATGTTAGCTAAATTTAGTGCATGCCACTTGAGATCTAATCGGAGGGTGCTTGGAAGGACCAAGTGCCAGGAACTTAGATTTTGATTTCTCTTTTATTTCCTTCTTGTACACATAAAATTAACTGTACCTACAAATTAGAAATTGGGGCTTTATATCTGGGGGGGATGCACACCTGTAATCCCACCAACTCAGGAGGCTGAGGCAGGAGGATCACAAGCAAGACCCTGTCTCAAAATAAAAAGGACCGGGGGTGTAGCTCAGAGGTAGAGCACCCCTGGGTTCAATCCCCAGTGCTAAGAAAAAGAAGGAGGGAAGTCAGACATGGTAGCCCATGCCTGTAATCCCAGTACTTGGGAGGCTGAGACAGGAGGATTGCAGGTTTGAGGACAGCCTCAGCAAGTAGTGAGACTCTCATCAACCTAGCGAGCCTCTGTTTCAAAACAAAAAGTAAAATAGGGCTGGGGCTGTAGCTCAGAGGTAGAATGCCCCTGGATTCAATCCCCAGTACAGAAAGAAAGAAGGAAGGAAGGAAGGAGGGGAGGGGAGATAAAGGAAGAAAGGAAGAAGAAATTTGGTCTTAATAGACCTATGGCACTTGAATCTGAACTCCAGTTCCTTCTGTTTGTTTTATTTAATCCTCACATAGCTCCAGCAAGGGGCTTCAAGCACTCGCTCCCTCGTGCCCACCCCGTGAAGCCGCGCTGCATTAGGCCTGTTCTGTGCCTCCCTGCACATGCAGAGGGGATGCATTAGTAGTGTGTCCCTTGCACAGCTGATGCTGCTACAGGGTTTGAGACGCCTCGGCTGAGGCATCCCCAGCATTGAGTTCTCCTTGTTTCCTGTGTGAAGTTGTAGGGTTCCGTTCATTGATATGATTTTATACATAAGGAAATGAAGGCTCCAGGAGGTTTTAGTAAACTCAAAGGCAGTTAATATGAAAGTTAAAAAATGACCTTATTAGCCAGGCATGGTGGCGCACGCTTGTAATCCCAGTACTTGGGAGGCTGAGACCAGAGGATCCGGGTTTGCAGCCAGCCTCAGCTACTTAGTGAGGCCCTCTGCAACTTAGACCCTGTTTCAAAATAAAGAATAAAAAAAAAGTCATTATTTAGCCAGTCATGGTGATATCTGTAATCCCAGTACTTGGGAGGCTAAGACAGGAGGATCATAGGTTCAAGGATAGCCTCAGCAACTTAGGGAGCCTCTCAGCAACCTAGCAAGACCCTATTTCAAATTAAAATTAAAAAAATTAGGACTGGGGGTGTAGCTCAGAGGTAGAATGCCCTTGGGTTCAATCCTCAGTACCACAAAAAAAAATTATTAATTGATTAAATAAAAATAAAAAGTAAAACATGGCTGGGGTGTAGCTCAGAGGTAGAACACTCCTGTGTTCCATTTCTGGTACCCAAAAGAAAAAAAAAGGAAAGAGGAGAGCTCACTTGATGCCTTTGCTCACATGCCATCAGCTCAGGGCTGCACACCTGTCCTGTATGTGACCGTCCCTGTTGATGGCCAAGTTACAGATTTGACCTTGGCCCCTCTAGACAAGCTCAGGCCTCCAGAATTTTCTGGTGTCTCACAGACGCATCAGGAGCCGAGCAGGTGGCGCATGCCTGTCGTCCCAGTACTTGAGGATCACAGGTTCAGTGCCAGCCTCAGGAACCTAGTGAGGCTCTCAGCAACTTAGCAAATAAAAAATAAATAGGACTGGGGGTGTAGCTTGGAATTAGCATGACTCTGGGTTCAATCCCCAGCACCACAAAATCATAATAATAATTACAAATAAATAATATTAAATTAAATAGGGTGGGGGTCTAGTTCGGAGGTAAAATGCCCTTGGGTTCAATCCTCAGTACCACAAAAAAAAGGGGGGGACAGCAGGAGCTGCCCTGGGATTCCTCAGGCCTTAGGAGCTGAAGCCTTAGTACCATTTGGAAATCTCAGGGAAGTAGAATGCAGCCAGCTTTCTCCTCTACGAGACAGGAAGTTCGGGACTTATTACTGAAGTAATCCAGATTAATGAAATCATGACACCCATCTGCTGGCAAGTCCCTGGAAATTTGCTGTCTATGGAGTTAACGGTATTTGGTTATTAGAAGTTTAGCCTCAAGAGACCTACGCTTTAATCTTAGAGTTATTAAATTTGAGACTGGATATTTCAAATAATATTCTCATATTCCAAATTAATGTCTTTTCAGACCAAAATACAGGCGAAGATGGAAAAGCTGTCTTCCACTACCAAGGGAGTTTGTGAACTAGAAAATTACCATTATGGGGAGGAGAGTAAACGGCCCCCTCTGTTTCACACCTGGCCTACAACCCATTTTTGTAAGTAGTTCTTTCTGAGATGATTTTTAGGAGGATACAGGTTAGAAGAGCATTTAGTATCATTTAGGTCTGCTACTTAGGAAGGAGATGGGGCATCATAAAATGAACATTTCAAAGCCGGGCGTGGTTGCACACGCTTGTAATCCCAGTACTTTGGGAGGCGGAGACTGGAGGATCCAGGTTCGCGGCCAGCCTCAGTGCTCGCTCGCGCGCTCTCTCTCTCTCTCTTTCTCTCCCCTTAGTGAGGCCCTCCGCAACTTTGTGAGACCTGGTTTCAAAATAAAGTATAAAAAATAGGGCCGGGGGTGTAGCGCGGAGGTAGAACACCCCTGGGTTCAATCCCCGGTACCGAAAAAATAAATAAATAAATAAAATGAACATTTCTTCTCGGCTCTAATTACCTAATTAGCAGCAAAGGTCACACATAGAGACCATGATGCAGGTTGCCACTCTTAGTCCCATTTGGATTTCTTTCATTTTAATTTAAATATAAATGGAGCCATGTGTGGTGGCACACTCCTGTAATCCCAGTACTTGGGAGGCTGAGACAGGAGGATAGTAAGTTCAAAACCAGACTCAGCAACTTAGTGAGGCCCTGTTTCAAAATAAAAAATAAAAAGGATTGGTGGTGGAACTCAGAGGTAGAACGCCCCTGGGTTCAATCTCTAGTACCAATTAATAAATAATTAAAATTAAATCGAGGTTACTACAACCAATCTCATGGGAGAAAACTATTGAGAAAATGAAATTCATTACTTAAGCTCTTCAAGGTACCTCTTAAAGAATTACTTTTCGCTGGGCTCAGTGGTGCACGCCTGTAATCCCAGTACTTGAGAGGCTGAGTTGAGACAGGAGGATCTCAGGTTCGAAGCCAGCCTCAGCAATTTAGCAAGGCCCTTAGCAACTTAGCATGACCCTGTTTCAACTTAAGAAATAAAATAGGGCTGGGGGTGTAGCTCAGAGGCAGAATGCTACTGGGTTCAATACCCAGTACCACCAAAAAAAGGGTTATTTTTAGCTTTATTAGTTCAAAAGAAAGACTAGGCTATTTGATCTCCATTTGAGATTTCACTTTTTAAATAAGGGAGAAAAGGGCAAAATCACTGAGTGTAATGTGTTATTGAAATACCGTCAGTCTGAGGTGACTACCCTGGCGATAATCCTTGCAGGTTACCTAGGAGTTGCATAGAAAGGCCTGTGTTTACTTGGATTTCAGGCCTCTCCCAGGTGTCTAGCAGCGCTCACTGGCTCGGCCGGAGTGAGGACCTGCGCCTGCTCCTCCTCGTGCCCAGCGCTGCTGCTGGTTCTGGTTTTTAACAAGGGGCCGTTGACAGAGTACTACCTGGAACCCGGCCCTTAAGGGAGACTGGCTCTGTTTCAGATGAGGTTTCCCGCCGGCTGTCTGACATGTACCGGGAGGAGCTGCTCCTGAAGCGCACGGTGGGCGCAGAGCTGGCACACACGGCTGACCGCGACCTCACCCTCACCTACCTGTCGCTGTGGCTGCACCAGCCCTACGTGGAGAGCGACAGCAAGCTGCACCTGGAGAGCATGCTGCTCGAGACGGGGCACCGAGCACTGTGACCACTGGCTTCTTCCGGAGCCAGGCAGGCTCCTGGGTAGGACCTGCTGCCACCCCCAGGACCAGACCCTTCACTCTGGCACAGCCACCCGCCGGCCCAGGGGGGCCTCCTGGATCGTCTCACCAGCCGCTTGCGCTGCAGAGAAATAAACGAGTTCCCCAACGGGCTGAGGGATCTGGCTTCCATAAATTACATGTGCTTTATAGATTACCTTTGTGTAGAAAATCCCTCTTTCATATTTTTACTTTATACCTATTTATGTTCAAATTTTTATGAGGATATATTTTGTAATTACAATTAATGTTTAAAATTGCATCATAGAAATGGAAACTGCCTATAAAGAAATTGCCATGGTTCACTGGGCATGGGGGGACACACCTGTAATCCCAGTCCTTGGATGCTGAAACAGAAGGATCACACGTTCAAGCTAGCACATTGTAATTTAGCGAGACCCTGTCTCAAAAAAAGAAAAAGGGCTACAGCTGGGTGGGATGGTACACTCCTGTAACCCCAACACTTGTTAGGCTGAGATAGGAGGATCGCAGGTACAAGGTCAGCCTACGCCAGCCTCGGCAACTTAGTGAGACTCAGTTTCAAAATTAAAAATAAGCCGGGTGTGGTGGCGCACACTTGTAATCCCAGTACTTTGGGAGGCGGAGACTGGAGGATCCGGGTTCGCGGCCAGCCTCAGCTCTCTCTCTCTCTCTCTCTCTCCATGTCTCTCTCTCTCTCTCTACTGAGTGAGGCCCTCCACAACTTCATGAGACCCGGTTTCAAAATAAAGTATAAAAAATAGGGCCAGGGGTGTAGCGCGGAGGTAGAACGCCCCTGGGTTCAATCCCCGGTACCGTGAAAAAAAAAAAAATAAAAAGGGCTGGGGTGTAGCTTGGAGGTAGAATGCCCCCATCCCTGGGTTCATCCCCTAATACCAAAAAAATTAAAAGGGCTGGGGATATAGTTCAGAGGTAGAACTCCCCTGGATTCAATCCCCAGTACCGAAAAAAAAAGAAATTACTAATTCTACTGTTTGCATGCCAATGATATGACAGGCCAATAAAAAGTTCTCTGATCCCAAACCTTTTATATTCCACAGGACCAGGTATATTGTGGTCTTGAATAAATACATTTTTAATTGTGTCATTTTTAAATTTTTTACATTTAGTTATTAACATACTACTTATCTAAGCTTATCAAGACTATTTTAACGTCAGTTCACCAAATAAGGACTTACCTGTGTAGACTTCATGACCAGGAGAAGCTCAAAAAATATTCTTTCTTAGCCGGGCATGGTGGCGCACACTTGTAATCCCAGTACTTGGGAGGCTGAGACAGGAGGATCACAAATTCAAAGCCAGCCTCGACAACTTAGCATGGCCCTCTGCAACTTAGTGAGACCCTGTTTCCAAATAAGAAATAAAATTGGGCTGGGGGTGTGGCTCAGAGGTAGAATACCCCTGGGTTTAATCCCCAGTACCACACACACACAAAAAAATTCTTCCCCCAGGGCCATTTTACCTCTGAGGTACACCCCCAGCCCTTTTTATTTTTTTTTTATTTTGAAACAGTCTCACAAAGTTACTGAGGCTGGCCTTAACCTGTGATCCTCCTGTCTCAGCCTCCCAAGTACTGGGGTTACAGAGGTATGCCACCATGCCCAACTAGAAAACATCTACTTTTTTTTTTTTTTTTTTTTTTTGCAGTACCCAGGATTGAACGCAGGGGCATTCTACCTCTGCGCTACGCCCCCGGCCCTATTTTTTATACTTTATTTTTGAAACTGGGTCTCACGAAGTTGCGGAAGGCCTCACTAAGGAGAGACAGACAGACAGAGAGACAGGGAGAGAGCGCTGAGGCTGGCCGCGAACCCGGATCCTCTGGTCTCCGCCTCCCAAAGTACTGGGATTACAAGCGTGCGCCACCACGCCCGGCTCAAAAACATCTAATGCCTCCATTCTTTTCACAAATGAGGAAACAGGCCCAGCCAGGCCTGCAGTTGTCCAAGGTTCTGTGCTAGTAACTGGCAGTCCCCAGGTGTGCTTTTAGTTCCCCCAGACTTACTGAGATGATAGGCCCCAGCCCCAGCCTCTAGTTCCTTTTCTTTTTTTTTTTTTTTTTTTTGCCAAGCAGTTACCTAGTGCATGCTCAGAACAAGGGGCTGAAACAAATCAGACATAAAATCCTGTACAGAGACTTTGGGACCTGATGGGAAGACAGACTTACAGAACAGCACATACATTGCTGTCACATCTGCACCACAAAATAACGTGGCGTGCACGTGTGTGCATTTCTGCCAATGTTCTGCAGAGAAAGAAACCTAAGACACTTGGTGCTGTGCAGTATGAAACTGAGGTTCTAGGGTCCAAAAAGCAAATAAAAGAAAATCTGCCCCAAATGAAAGACGACATATGGCAGTGAGGTATTTTGAAAGAAAGAACTTCTTACTGTGTGGGTTGACATATCGGAAGCATTTAAAGATGCTTCTAAAGCCGTGCATGGTGGTGCACACTTGTAATCCCAGTACTTGGGAGGCTGAGACAGGAGGAGCGCATGTTCACTGCCAGCCTCAGCTACTTAGGCCCTCCACAACTTAGTGAGACCCTGTTTCAAAATAAAGAATAAACAATAGAGCTGGGGGTATAACTTGGAGGTAGTATGCCCCTGGGTTCAATCCCCAGTACCGCAAAAAAAAAAAAAAAAAAGATGCTTCTGAGGGCTGCTCTTTCCTCTGCCTTGGTTGCAGTTAAAAAAATCCACTACCATAAAAGTGGGCAATCAATGCCTTATGGTCTCATTCAGCAGGAATGCCTGCTGGGTTAGGCAGCATGCTGTTGTAAGGAGCTGTGGAGGCCGATGGGCAAGACAGGGACCCAAGGGGCTCCGCTCACCAGCCATGTCTGGGAGAGGTCTTAGCATGAGGCCCATTGGCAATCAGTTTCATGGTTGAGGGTGCTTAAAGAATAAACAACCTAGCCAGTGTGGTGGCACACACCTGTAATCCCAGTACTTGGGAGGCTGCGGCAGGAGGATCCCAGGTTTGAGGCCGGCCTCAGCAATTTAGTGAGACCCTGTTTCAAAATAAAAATAGGGCTGGGAGTATGACTCAGGGGTAGGATGTCCCTGGGTTCAATCCCCAGTACCACCAAAAAAAATTTAAAAAGTACTAATATAAGTACGTGTGTGTGTGTGTATGTGTTAGTTAATGGGAATTGAACCCAGGGGTATTCTACCTCTTAACCTTACCCCCAACCCCCTATTTGTGTGTGTGTGTGTGTGTGTGTGTGTGTGTGATACTGAATGTACCAAGGCACATTCTATCTCTGAGTTACACCTCCAGCCTAATTTTATTTTTTATTTTGAAACAGTGTCTCACTAAGTTGCAGAGGGCCTTGCTAAATTGCTGAGGTGGCCACGAACCACTGATCCTCCTGTCTCAGCCTCCCAAGTACTGGGATTACGGGCATGTGCAGCCCCAGCCCTATTTTATTTTGAAACGGTCCGGCTAAGTTATGATGTGCTTTTTTATGACAAAAAAATATAGTGCTGTCATGCAGAAGCTGGGCGTGAGTCGTCTTTGTGCTACACACTCTGCAGAGTGGGCTAACCTGGCAGATAAGGCAGGGCGCCCGGAGCGGGGCTGCAGAGTCCTGCTCGCTGCCGTCAGTGCTCAACAGGCCCATGTCTGATGGTGGGCACACTGCTGTCAGAGTCTGCTGTGTTTTCAAATCTGCAACTAGGGTATTTTTTATTATATCAGTTAGATTTACTGTGTTCACAGTAGCACATATGCAATGAAGAAATTAAGATGTATTGGCATATTCAATGGAATAATGTCTTTTTGTGTGTGAGTGATACTGGGGATTGAACCCAGGGGCATTCTACCTCCGAGCTACACCCCCAGCCCTTTTTATTTATTTATTTATTTTTGTTTTGAAACAGGGTCTCGCTAGGTTAATGAGAGTCTCACTACTTACTGAGGTTGTCCTCAAACCTCTGATCTTCCTGTCTCAGCCTCCCAAGTCCTGGGATTATAGGCATGTGCCACCATGCGCAGCTTGAATAATGTCTTATAGATGGAAAATGTGGATCTAGCATGGCTTTGCCTAGACCAGGGTCAGGTTCCGCCTGGTCTGTGTTAGCTGCTCAGTGGTGATCGGGAACTCAGGGAGGTGGCTCTGTCCACAACTCCAGGATCCTGAGAGGGAACTCCTGGTGGTTTCATGGATTCTGGGCTTTCGAGAAGCCGTCTGAGTCTGCAGGACCCAGCACAGCTGGTCTGCTAGCTGGGCTCTCCCAGGCCACTGTGACTAGCTCAGCTGCTGGGCACTCCTGTCCCGAGGAAGCCTGCCCCCCTGCTCCTGCTGCACCATGCTCTGAGATCAAGGGAGAGAGCAGGAAATGGCTCCCAGGCACTGAAAGGGCTTTAGGGAACAGGGACCCTCCTCGGAGGCTCCGGAAGGATCACGCCACCAGGACGAGGTGCGGCTCATGCTCCCTGGCTCTGTCCCTGAGCATCGCCTGCTCTGCTTGGGGTCTCCCCTGACAGCGTGCCAGGTGTGTGTGTGTGTGGGGAACAGCTGCTCCCTTTGAATGCTCTCCTCTCCTATGGACAAATGTCCTTCCCCTTCTTGCCCCCACAATACAGGAAAACATCCCAAAGAAAAGGGACCCCAAGAAGTGACTGCAAGCAGGATGTCAAAAGACTGGACCCCGCGAGTCACCCTCCCGTGCCTCCCCTTCCACATCCTCACATTGCAAATAGAAACCCCTCTCCTTCCTACTTCTCAGCCCAGAGTGGCTAGCTTTTTACTTTTTCTAACTGGACCCAGAAGCAGCTTCCAGTATAGACCAAGTCTGGTGACCAAGTGGCCCAGCACCAGGGAAGAAGGGAGCGTCACTTTTGGAATTAGGGAGCAGGACTGATAATCAAGTAGTAGTGGAGTGATCTCGATTGCGATGGTCACCAAACGCTCCTAAGACACACCTAAAAGGGACTTGTTGCCAGGCGGTGTATCTGCATTACTGTGATGAGATCCAGAGAAAAACAGTAGGGTAGATAGACATTATTCTTTATAAATAAAAGGCTCATTTCTGTACGCACATTAGAAAAATACACACAGCCTGAAAGAGACTTCTCTGGATCGAGCTCCTGGCTCATCACGGAGCGGGCTCTGCCTCCACGGTGAAGCGTGTGTCCACGGTTGCCAGTGGAGTCCCTTCTGGTGGGCCAATCCACAGGGCAGGCCCCTCTGCACGGGCCACTATAACAATGTCCTCCTCCTGAGACACCACGGGACCTGGGTGGGACAAGATGAGCCCTTCGGATGTCTGAATCAAAATCTCCTGTCCCTGAGACAACAGCTCCTGGCACCCGCTGGCCATCTCAAAAGCCAGGGCTTCCCCCACGGCAACCACACTCTGAAGCTCTCTGTGGCCCCCGTGCATCCCCATCCCGCAGGGGAACTGGGTCAAGTCCCCAGCTTGGCTTCCGCGGGCCCCCTTTAGTCAACAGCGCCCCCTCTGGGCCAGGCTGAGGTCGGGTCTCGGACATAGTTCCAGCCACAGTCTACTGGCAGGAAGTCCACCGGCAAAACGTTCTTGAGCTGAGAGGCCTTTGACAGCAGGGCGCGGCGGCGGGGGCTGGCCTGCTGGCAGTTCAGACTGGAGTCACACCGCACACCCAGGTCCCCTGCCTCCGCCAGGTGGCAAGGACTCCACTCCTCCCCCGATGGGTGCTGTAGAACCTGGGCTCCTCTGGCTGTTCCTGGAGTTTCCATCTGCAGAGTGTTCCGGAGCCCTGTCTTCTGGGAACGCTGCCACCTGGGCCAAAGCCAGGCCCCCAGGCTCTCCTACCTGTGCACCAAGAGCCGCCCACCGACATCCTGTGACAGGAGAGCAGAGCCCGCAGACTCCCTGGTCTCAGAGTCAACAAAGGCCTGGGGCGATTGGCTTGGGTCGCTGTCAACCTCAACCGCCCTGCAGCTTCCTCCAGCACAGGAAGGGACAAGACCTAAGCAGGTAGGAAAAACAGGTGAGTGTACATGTACCGTGTCACGGCCCATTCGCTGTACTCACCACCTGACACCAGCCGGTCCAAGTTAGCTCCCTTGCAAGAAAGCACGGAAACACAAACCCTCCTGGCTGCTCAGGATTGCTAGCGAGCTTTGTCCATTGGTCCCTCCTAGCCATTCACCAGGGCAGATTTGCTCTTAGAAATGTGCTCCGGGAGCCACTCGGCAGTGTGGCTTTTTTTGGACACAGCATGAACGGCCAGGGGTCCTTCCCCAGAGGCAAGCCAAAGAATCACCTGAGAGGCCTTCCACACCCACCCTGACACCCATCCACAGACCGGCTGTGCCTGGCCCCTGTATTTCAGAACAGCACCCCGAGTGATTCAGACACACACACGCCCAGATAAAAGCCACTGACCTGGAGGTCAGCACCCTGCGGGTGAGGGAACCCTCCTACTCAGCCCCATCAGGACCTGGGACAGGGACAACACCGGGCATGTACGGACACTTAAGAACTGTTGGTTAAACTAGGCATGGTGGCGCATGCCTGTAATCCCAGTACTTGGGAGGCTGAACTATGAGGATCACAGGTTCAAGGCCAACACACAGTGATTTAGTGAGACCCTCAGCAACTTAGCAAGACCTGTTTCAAAATAAAAAAAATAAGCTAGGTATGGTGGCACATGCTTATAATCCCAGTACTTAGGAGGCTGAGACAGGAGGATCACAGGTTTGCGGCCAGCCTCAGCTACTTAGTGAGGCTCTCCCTCCACAACTTAGTGAGACCTTGTTTCAAAATAAAATAAAAAAAATAGGACTGGGGGTATAGCTCAGAGGTAAAATGCCCCAGGGTTGAATCCCCAGCATTAATCAATCAATCAATATAAAAATAAAAAAGTAAAAATAAAAAGGGGTGGAGGTATACCTCAAAGACAAGTCTGGATGAAGCCGCAGAGGAGACAGATGCACTGAGCGAAGGAGCCACATTCCAAACTGGTACCAGAGAGTTTCATGGTTCCCACTAAACAAATCTGCCTTCCCCTATGGCAGAATTAAATAGCAAGTTCTACAGTGGAGACCCGAGGGTCAGGCAAGGAATCAGGTGGCCCTGATAAGACTTTACAAAGGCATAGAGATCATGTCAGTATGCCATGTATTCAGAGTATCTAGAGAGGACCGGGTCACACCCAGAAGGAAAGCAGAATATGTCGTGTGTGTGTGTGTGTGTGTGTGTGTGTGTGTGTGTGTTTTACTGGGGATTTAACCCAGCATTATACCTCTGAGATATATCCCAGCCCTTTTTATTTATTTTGAAACAGGGTTTTACTAGGTTGCTGAGAGTCTCACTAAGTTGCTAAGGCTGGCCTCCAACCTGGGATCCTCCTGTCTTAACCTCCAAAGTACTGGGATTATAAGCATGTGCCACCATGCCCGGCTTGTCTTGTTTTCAAATGTCAAGTCTCAGCTGTCAGGCAGAGCCAGGTCTCTGTGAAAGTCCTGCACGTGTCCTTGGTGTGCAACTTGCTTAACTGTGGGAGGTGGCCAAGGGAGGGCCTCAGAGAGCCCCGAAAGTGACTGCTGACCACAAGCCCCAGTGAGCCCCACCTGCTATGTTACAACCCAAGGACATGTCCCGACCGCAAGCCCGGCTGCATTACAGTTGACATATAGGAACCCACTGTGTCCTGAGGGCCCTGACAAAGAAAAACTCGGGACGTGTGATGCAGGCTCAGCAGAAAGGGCTGCACAGAGGGTGCCTCCCCCCTGGGCACGGTGGTGCACACCTGTAATCCCAGTACTAGGGAGGTTGAGATAGGAGGGTCGCAGGTTTGAGGCCAGCCTGGGCAACTTAGGAGGGTGCCTCCCTCTGCCTCCGCGAGGCGCGGTCCCTTCCCAAGGCTTGCCACTCTGCCCCTCTCACACAGAGTCCCCTCCTCCTCTCTAATACACCTCCTTCTAATTGTGATCTGACTTGGAATTCTTTCCCAACCTGTATCCAGGCCATGACACTTGACCCTCCTGAGTGCAACCCACTCGCCACCACCCACTCGCCAGGCAACTCTTCATTTTAACAGGGGCTCCAGGAAACCTCAGGCCTCAAGATGCACGGGCCACGAGCATGGAATGATAGGACACGGGGAGGCTGAGGTAAAACCCCGGAGACCAGAGGACTCTCTTAAATCAGGCCGCAGCCCTGAAAAGTGACAACCCTGGGTACACCTGTGCACACTGGCAGGGCCTCAGCACAGGGCACACCCCACGAAACCCGCCTTACTCTCGCTGGCGGAGGGGGTACACAAGGGCCTGGGCTCCTCTGGGGCGTCGATGGGCGCAGCCTCCCCTCGGGGCCTCTTCACAGCAGCCAGCCTCTCCTCTGCAGCCTGTGACAGAAGCACACCTCGGTTGAGACCAGAGCAACAGGCAGACCTGGAGCTCTCCCTCCTGGAGAGGAGCACTGTGAACAGAGCCAGTGCCGACCAGACATTCGCCATCACAGCCAGGCCCACCTGCTCCCTCCTCCATTGTCCCCTGCCTCCTCTCAATTCTCCCCACCCACCTCTCCGCTGGGCCGCTTGTGTGGAAGGCAGTCTTGGTGCATTTCTCTCTTCCTCAGGAATTCCTCTGTGATCCCTAAAGATTTGGCAACCTGAAGAGAGAGGGGCCAGTGGAAACAAGCCACACTCAGCACACTCACGGGCTGACCCGCGAGAACTAAAGGAGCGAGCTCCACCCTAGGAAGCACTCTGCACAGTGAGGAAGACAAGACAGGGCTGCTGGAAAGACATTATCCAGGCTGGCAGGTTCTGTGTCGGTGCAGGGCAGGACAGAGACTAAGTGACACTTTGAAAAAAATTAACACAGCTGGGCATGGTGGCGCACGCTTGTAATCCCAGTATTTGGGAGGCTGAGACAGGAGGATCACAGGTTCAAGACCAGTCTCAGCAACTTAGTGAAACCCTGTTTCAAAATAAAAAGGGCTGGGGGTGTAGTTCTGGGGTCAATCCCCAGTACAGAGAGAGAAAAAGAGGCCGGCTGGTGTCCCATTACAAACTGTCGCATTGTCTTTGCTCCAAAGAGGCTAGGGAACACTCTTTTTTTTGGGGGGGGGATTGAACCCAGGGGCATTCTACCTCCAAGCTACACCCCCAGCCCTATTTTATTTTATTTTATTTTATTTTATTTTATTTTATTTATTTATTTATTTTGTGGTACTAGGGATTGAACCCAGGGACATTCTACCTCCAAGCTACACCCCCGGCTGTATTTTTTATTCTTTCTTTTGAAACAGGGTCTCACTAAGTTGCGGAGGGCCTCACTACTTAGCTGAGGCTGGCCCTGAACCTGGATCCTCCTGTCTCAGCCTCCCAAGTACTGGGATTACAAGTGTGCGCCACCACACCCGACTTTATTTATATATATATATATATTTTTTTTTTTTTGCGGTACCGGAGATTGAACCCAGGGGAGTTCTACCTCCGCGCTATACCCCTGGCCCTATTTTTTTTATACTTTATTTTGAAACCGGGTCTCATGAGGTTGCAAAGGGCCTCACTAAGTAGAGAGAGAGAGAGAGACAGGGAGAGAAAGAGAGAGAGAGAGCTGAGGCTGGCCACGAACCCGGATCCTCCGGTCTCCACCTCCCAAAGTACTGGGATTACAAGCGTGCGCCACCACGCCCGGCTTATTTTTTATATTTTGAAACAGGGTCTCACTAAGTTGCAGAGGGCCTCACTAAGTAGCTGAGGCTGGCCACGAACCTGTGATCCTCCTGTCTCAGCCTCCCAAGTACTGGGATTACAAGCGTGCGACACCACGCCTGGTTTAGGACACTCTGAACTGCTACAGAAGACAGATTCCAACAGGCATACCTCACGTTGTGCTCAGGGTGGTGTGCTCAGGTAGCGTTGTGCTCAGGGTAGGTGTTTCATGAAAGGATCCCCACGCTTGCTTAACTTAGTTTAAAAAACATAAAGGTACGCCGGGCGTGGTGTCGCACGCTTGTAATCCCAGTACTTGGGAGGCGGAGACCGGAGGATCCGGGTTTGCGGCCAGCCTCAGCTACTTAGTGAGGCCCTCCGCAACTTCGTACTGGGATTACAAGTGTGCACCACCATGCCCGGCTTTACACTTTTATAATATATAATTTAATAAATAATATATAAAAGCTTATTTGGGAATATATTAAATAATGACTTTGTATAAAACTAACAACCATGACCAGTAAACCCCTCAAAACAAAACAAAACAAAAACCCAAGAGGCAGCCCGCATGGTGAAAGGGCGGACGGGCTGCTGCCGCTGCAGAGCCCACACCACGCGCTGTCGGATCGGACCCTTCTCACAGCCTCTAGGCAGATCCATTAGTTAAGTAGCAGACTTTTTTTTTTTAAAGAAGGGACTTAAAGAAGTCCTTTTAAAAAAAGGATTGCAGGTTTGAGGACAGCCTCAGCAACCTAGTGAGACCCTGTTTCAAAACAAAAAATTTAAAAAAGGGTTAAGGATGTAGCTCAGAGGTAAAACACCCCAGTACCACATGCACACAAAAAATAAGGGACTAAACCAGGCGTGGTGGTGCACACTTGTAATCCCAGTACTTGGGAGGCTGAGACAGGATCGCAGGTTTGAGGACAGCCTCGGCAAGTACTGAGACTCTCGTCAACCTAGTGAGACCCTGTTTCAAAATAAAGAACAAAAAATAGGGCTGGGGGCATAGCTCAGAGGTAGAATGTCCCTGGGTTTAATCCCCAGTACCTTAAAAGTAAAAAGAAGAAGGGACTATTTCAAACCACGGCAACATTGTGAGAGCCACAAAGGACACTTAAGTCAGGCCCCTGCTTCACAGAGGAGCAGGCAGAGACCCAGAGCAGGCGGGACTCTGTCAGGTCAGTGAGGTACCTGCTGCACAATGTGGCCAGAACCCAGTCCCCCATCCTGGGCCTGGAAAAGCACTGGGTGATGGACCTCAGGGTGCACGCTGCACCCTCAACAAGGCTTTACCTAAAACATCAGCCCAGACTTTTTCTTGTAAAGAACCCGATCTCGCTGAAGACAATTTAATGAGGACAATGACACTGAAGTGAGAACTGCGTCATAGCAACCACAGAAGACAACAGCTGGCCCCGCGGACCCATCTCCAAAACACACACACACACATACACACACACAAACACACACATATGATGCCCATCTCCAAAACACACACACGCACACGCACACACACACACAGACGATGCCCTTCTCCAAAACACACACACACACACGTACACGCACGTGCACACACACACACCACACAAAGACGATGCCCTGAGGCAGGAGCCCAGATCAGGAGTGGGGGAGGAGTATGCTGTTTTCAGTTTTCTTTCAGTTTATCTGCATTTTTTAGTTTTCTGGAAGTCTCTTGATGGGAAAAGGCTACAAAGTGGCTGTGAGGATTTGCCTGCTGAAAACATTCTCCTTCATCCTGACACCCTTCTTGTTGGTAACTCTTTTTTTTGTGCATGTGTGTGTGGTATTAGGGATTGAACCCAGGGGCATTCTACCTCCAAGCCACACCCCCAGCCCTTTTTTTAAATTTTTGTTTTGAAAAAGGGTCTCGCTAAGCCGGGCGTGGTGGCGCACGCTCATAATCCCAGTACTTGGGAGGCGGAGACCGGAGGATCCGGGTTCGCGGCCAGCCTCAGCTACTTAGTGAGGCCCTCCGCAACTTCGTGAGACCCGGTTTCAAAATAAAGGATAAAAAATAGGGCCGGGGGTGTAGCTTGGAGGTAGAACGCCCCCTGCGTTCAATCCCCAGTACCAAAAAAAAAAAAGGATCTCACTAAGTTGCTGAGGCTGTCCTCGAACTTGCGATCCTCCTGTCTCATCGTCCCACACACTGGGATCACCACCACGCCAGCTTTGTTGGTGACTCTCAGAGCAGAACTCTCCTTGAACGTTAGACTGTTACCTGGTTATTGCTGATTTCCAGGGGCTCCTGAGAACCTGGGCCAGAGCTACTGAGGTAATCTTGACACATTTTCTTAACCATGTTGTGCAACTCTTCAAATTCCTTATAAACAGCTGGGAAAAAAGGCTTTGCTAGATGACCTTTCTCAACCTTCACGAAGATAAAGATGACAGAAAGAGTTTAAACCTGAGGCAGTGATGTGGAAAACATTTAAGAAGAGAGGGAGGACACAGTTCCTCAGCCCCTGGAGCTGGCTGAGGCGACCTTTCCTTCTTTCCCTGTTGGGGGCCTGCTGTGTGCCCAGCTCAGGGAGGCCAGGATGGGCCTGGGAAGGAGCCAGTCAGAAGACAACCCTTGGAGTGACAGCCACAGAGCTCCCCACAGGTGGACGAGTGAATGGGAAGGGGAAGCACACCCTGAAGATGGGCTGGGCCTTCCGAAGCTTCGGTGGGGAGCAAGGGCACAGGCCGGGCTGCCTGAGCGCCACACAGCCCAGTGGAGGGGGCCACCAGGCAGGATGGGAACCCAGGAGGGCAGGCCAGCCACAGCTGCTGCCCCCACTGTCGCTCCCACACACACAGTTAAAACAGTCAAGGGAGTGACAAGTGGCCTTCCTGAGACACGCCGGCAGGCAGGCGCAGGCCAGTGCCCGCACTGAGGCTCCCCGCAGCCCTGTCCTGAGGAAGAGGACGATTCCTAAAATACCAGGAAGGACGCCTTTCTAAATTATATCAAGTCATCCCCGTCATTTACACACTATGAAGACTCACCTTCATTAGAAGAAATTCATACACCGTCACCACCTGCGCCAGCTGAGGCAGCGCCAATTCCACCAGGTCCTCTGGGCCACACTGCTGGAGGGACTGCCAAAAAAAACATCCGCCATCTTTAGAGCCCGTGAGAATTTCCCAAGAGCCAACAAGTCGTGCGACTCGTCTCATGAGACGGAAGGTTTTCGCAGAACTCAGCAGCTGAGCAACTCCAGGTCTCACTGCTCTGCCTGTTAACGAAGCTCTGTGGTCAGTTCTGGGCTCAGAGTCCCCTGCGACAAGTACTGGGTACTGGGTCCCAGGCCTGGAGTAAGGACTCAGCCCTGAGGAAACGTGTGTGCTGCCCTGCAGGGCTGGCAGGCTGGTGAGGGAGGCAGAGATGCACTCAGATACAAAAGCAACCAGCTGTGGGTTTGTTTGTTTGTTTGTTTTGGTACTGGGGATTGAACCCAGGCCATTCTACCTCCGAGCTACACCCCCCAGCTCTTTTTACTTTTTGTTTTGAAACAGAGTCTCACTAGGTCGCTGAGAGTCTTGCTAAGTTGCTGAGGCTGGCTTCAAACCTGTGATCCTCCCGTCTCAGCCTCCCAAGTACTAGGATTCAGGAGTGTGCCACCATGACCTGCTTTATTTTTTTATTTTGAAATAGGGTCTTGCTAAGTTGCTGAGGCTATTCATGAACTTGTAATCCTCCTGCCTCAGCCTCCCAAGTACTGGGATTACAGGCACGCCACCTCGCCAGGCTAAAAGCAATGAACTGTGTGAGTCCCTGACTCAGGGTCTAGGGAGCCGCACCTGGCCGACGGGAGGTCTGAAAGGCAGGAGCACCCGAGAGTCTGGACTTCCTCCCACAGCTGGCAAATGGAAGGAGTTAGGCAGGCCCCTAGGAGGTCATGCAGGTAACAGAGGGGGAGGGGGAGAGGACCCAGTTGACAACAGGGTTGTGGGCAGGAGGGACAGGGCTAAGTGGCCACAGGAAGCGGGGAGGGGCGAGTGAAGGAGAAAGAGGCCAGGCAGGTGCAGGCTCCCAGCCTGAGCTCCACAGAGCAGCAGTGGACAGGGCTCCGCTCGGACACGCAAAGCAGAGGGCTTCGCGGGCCCCAGAGAGCAGGAAGACGAGGGGCTCAAGCAGGGAAGTCCAAAGTGAGAGGAAAGCCCAGGAAGTCCTGGGACAAGAAGACATGCAGGGTCCGCGGGTCACATGATGAGGCTTGGGAAGGCAGGCTGATTGGGAGCTGCAAAGGACAGGATGGCAGAGGAGGCGCCGTCTCCACAGAGCAGCTGAGGGAAAACCTCTTCAGTGACAGTTTGTTTACCTAGGACTTTCAAAAGCCTTACAAAAAAATCACCAGCAGTTTTCTTTTTTTCCTTTTTTTTTTTTTTGTGGTACTGGGGATTGAACCCAGGGGCATTCTACTCTGAGCTACATCCCCAGCCCTATTTTACTTTTTATTTTGAAACAGGGTCTAAGTTGCAGAGGGCCTCACTAAGTTGCTGAGGCTAGCTGCAAACCTGTGATCCTCCTGTCTCAGCCTCCCAAGTACTGGGACTATAAGCGTGCGCCACCACGCCCAGCTGACCAGCTGGTTTTCAACTCCACAGAAGTACAAGAAGAAGGAATACAGGTGTCACCTTGCCATGATCTGGTCTAAATGCTGGACGATTTCATGCTCAATGCCAGGTCCACCCGACAGTTCTGCCATTCGATTGGTAGGTTCGACACCGAGCAGGGGCTGTGTCTATCTTGTGCACTCTGTCCCCTCCACACCCAAAATTGGGCCTGATACTCAATGGATATCCAATAAACGTATAAATCAAAGTCAACTTCTGGGGAAATCCTCATCTAAGAGAGTAAATAACGGGCCGGGCGTGGTAGCAAACACCCATAATCCCAGTACTTGGGAGGCTGAGACAGGAGGACCACAGGTTTGATGCCAGCCTCAGCAACTTAATGGTAACTTCAGCAATTTAATGAGACCCTGTTTCAAAATAAAAAATAAAAAGGGCTAAAGGGCTGGGGGGTGTAGCTCGAAGGTAGAACACCCCTGGGTTCAATCTCCAGTTCCACAAATAAAGGAAAAAAAGCAGCA
>PVJS01026439.1:0-11450 GCA_004027185.1 Glis glis
CCAGGTTTGTGGCCAGCCTCAGCTCTCTCTCTCTCTCTCCCTCCCCGTCTCTCTCTCTCTCTCTCTCTCTCTCTCTCTCTCTACCTAGTGAGGCCCTCTGCAACTTCATGAGACCCGGTTTCAAAATAAAGCATAAAAAAATAGGACCGGGGGTGTAGCACGGAGGTAGAACGCCCCTGGGTTCAATCCCCGGTACCGCAAAAAAAAAAAAAAAAGTGTTTGCAGCTGGTTGGTGGCGCATGCTTGTAATCTCAGTACTTGAGAGGCTGAGACAGGAGGATCACAGGTTCCAGGCCAGCCACAGCAACTTAGAGAGGCCCTCCACAACTTAGCGAGACCCTGTTACAAAATAAAAAATAAAAAGGGCTGGGGGTTTAGCTCAAAGGTAGAATGCCCCTGGCTTCAATCTACAGTACCAAAAAAAAAAAGTGTTTGCCCTGTATCTAGCAGTGGGGAACTTCAGTACAGATGGGAATTACTGTTGTCCCTTTTTTGGCAGTGGGGGGAGGAGCCTGGTCGAGGACACACTGGTGAGACTGGTGGCTAGGCGTCTCCTCTTTATTTGGGGTACAGTAACAACATCCCGTGTGTTCTCAGCATTTCCTGTGTGTCAGACTTGGTGCTCAGTGTGTTGCGTGTGTTATCTCAGCCAGTTCTCACCATAATCTCATTATTATTTATTTATTTATTTATTTTGCGGTACCAGGGATTGAACGCAGGGGCGTTCTACCTCCGCGCTACACCCCCGGCACTATTTTTTATACTTTATTTTGAAACCGGGTCTCACAAAGTTGCGGAGGACCTCACTAAGTAGAGAGAGAGAGAGAGAGACAGGGAGAGAGAGAGAGAGAGAGAGAGCTGAGGCTGGCCGCGAACCCGGATCCTCCGGTCTCCGCCTCCCAAAGTACTGGGATTACAAGCGTGCGCCACCACGCCCGGCATTATTATTATTATTATTATTATTATTATTATTATTGTGGTACTGGGGATTGAACCCAGGGGCATTCTACCTCGGAGCTACACCCCCAGCCCTATTTTTTATTCTTTATTCTGAAACAGGGTCTCACTAAGTTGCGGAGGGCCTCACCAAGTAGCTGAGGCTGGCCGCGAACCCGGATCCTTCGGTCTCAGCCTCCCAAGTACTAGGATTACAAGCGTGTGCCACCACGCCCGGCCACCATAATCTTATGAAGTAGAGATGTGTTAGCCCAACTTTACAGGCATAGTCACTAAAGGTCAGAGGGGCTCAGTAGCACAATCACAGCTTATAAAGTCTGGGTTCTTTTCTCTTTCACTGAGCTATAAAGTCATGCACAGCAAGTCCATCTCCTGGTGCTGGCCGGTGTCAGACCACATTGTAGCCAGGCCCGGGGCTCCGAGGGCCCGTCTGCTCAACTCTGGGCCTGTGTTTCCTCTGCAGATCAAGTGGCTTGTGCAGACCCAGAAATCTGCAAGAAGATCTGTAGCAACCCCTCTGGCTGTTCTGACATTGCGTACCCCAAACTCGTGTTGGAGCTTCTGCCCACAGGTAATGTCCCCTTGCTCCATACTGAGTCCCCTGAAGCATCCAGAAAGGACAGCATTGGCTGGGCTCTGATACAGGGATAAGATGGGAGGGCTGTGGGCAGGAATGGGCTCTGGGCTCAGAGGTTGAGCCCCAGCTCCAGTCCCCCGCCCCTAGCCAGGGTCCCGCCCATCCAGTGGGTTCTGCCCAACCTTCCTCTCTGAGGGTCTGCCTCCGCAGAGCTGGCTTCGGGCCTGGGGTAATAGAGACAGGGGTGAAGGCAGAAGCCTTCGACAGAAAGCCTGAGGCCCACAGACCTTCCTTCTACCCCCAGGACTCCGTGGGCTCATGATGTCAGTGATGGTGGCGGCGCTCATGTCCTCCCTCACCTCCATCTTTAACAGTGCCAGCACCATCTTCACCATGGACATCTGGACTCATATCCGGCCACGGGCATCTGAGAAGGAGCTCATGATTGTGGGCAGGTGAGGCCTTACACGGTGCGGCTGGGCAGGGGAGTGAGGCGTCAAGATGCTCAGGGAGAAGAGAACTGAGCCCAGCACAGGCAAAGTCCACTCAACAAGTGTCCAGGCTGGCTCAGTGCCCCTGATGACAAAGGGGAGAAGTGTCAGGACTGCGAGGATGAGCAAGTCATTCATTCAGTCAAGAGATGTTCAATGAGCAACTGCTGTGTACCAGGTACCAGCACATAGCAGTGAAAAGATGCAGTTCTTGCCATCAAGGAGCAGGAGGAGGAGGAGGGGAGGAACAGGAGGAGGAGTTGGAGGAGGAGGAGTCGGAGGAGGAGTCAACAGACAATTGTAGCCCAATGAGTATTCCGATGGGGAGTCAGGAGAGTGAGGGACTCAGAGGAGGATCTCTAGATGGGGACCTAAGGGATGATAGGAGGCAGGTAAAAGGGAGGAGGGATGGGTGTGATGGTCCACATCTGTAATCCCAGTATTGAGAGGCAGAGACAGGAGGATCACAGGTTCAAGGACAGCCCCAGCAGCATAGCAAGTCTCTCAGCAATCTAATGAGACCCTGTTTCAAAACAACAGCAACAACAAAAATAATTTTTAAAAGGGCTGGGGTGTAGCTTGGAGGCAGAATATGACCCTGGGTTCAATCCCCAGTACCAAACAAAACAACAAAAGAGGACAGTATTCTGGGGGTTTGGAGAAAGGTTTCTACACTAAGGCTTCTGCAAAGTCCTGAAGTCTGTGGGAGGAGCTGAAAGGGGTGCTATGCAAATTTTATGTAAATGAATGCAAATATGCACCTCCAGGTTCTGTCACTCAAGAAGATGTATCCCAAGGGCTGTCTGGGCCTTGAGTTAGGAAGAGAGTTCTTAGATATGACACCAAAAGATGATCCATAAAAGAAAAAATGATACGTTGGACTTCATCTGAATTTAAAACATTTCTACTTAAAAGACACCATTAAAATGAAAAGCCACAGATTGAGAATATTTGAAAGCCACATATATAATAAAGTACTTGTAATCTAGAGAATAGGAAGAACCCTTAAGACCAACAATGGGAAGGTTTGAATAGGTGTTTCACCAAGGAAGATATTTAAATGGTTAATAAGCCCATGAAAAGATATATAAATGGTTAATAAGTCCATCATTCATCGTAAGAGTAATGCAAATTAAAACTACAATGAGCTGGGGCGGTTGAGACAAGAGGATCACAGGGTTGAGGCCAGTGCATGGTAACTTAGCAAGACTCTGTTTCAAAATAAAAAATAAAATAGGGCTGGGGGTGCAGCTCAGAGGCAGAATACCCCTGGGTTCAATCACTAATATCAAAACAAACAAACAAATAAATAGGGCTGGGGTTATAGCTCAGTGGTCGAATGCTCCTGAGTTCAATCCCCAGTATCATAACACCCCTGCCACACACACACATACACACACAAGTACAATGATATACCACTACACATCCACTAGACTGGCTACCATCAAAAAGACAGTCAAGAAGATGGAGAAACTGGAACTCCTATAGCTTGTGTGTGGGAATGTAAAAAAAGGTTCAAATATTCAAAAGTAGTTTTGGCAGTTTCTTAAAATGTTAAACACACCACGTGACCCAGCAATTTGCACTCCTAGAAATGAAAACATGTCTATACACAGTCTCATATGCATGTGTTCATAGGAGCACTATTCATAGGAGCCAAAAAAAGGAGCACCAATCCAACTGTCCCTCAACTGGGAAGGATGAACGATGGCTTGTGATGAACAATGGTTTGTCGTGGCATATCCACAACAATGAATACTTTTCAACCAGAGAAAGGAATGACATACTGATACATGTTACAACACTATACTTAGAGACACTAGCTGCGAAAGACCACATACCACATGATACCGTTTATAGGAACCAGCAAAGACAAGCTGGAGAGACAGAAAGCAGATAAGTGGGTACTTAGGGTCAGAGCAGGAATAAACTGTAAAAGGGCTTGAAGGAACTTTTTGGTATAATAGATGTCTTTTTTTTTTTTTTTTTGGTAGTACTGGGGATTGAACCCAGGGGCATTCTACTGTTGAGCTACACTCCCAGCCCTATTTTATTTTATTTTTTAATTTTTTTTTTGTGGTACTGGGGATTGAACCCAGGGGCATTCTACCTCTGAGCTACACCCCTAGCCCTTTTTATTTTTTATTATGAAACAGAGTCTTGCTAGGTTGATGAGAGTCTCACTACTTGCCGAGGCGGTCCTCAAATCTGCAATCCTCCTGTCTCAGCCTCCCAAGTACTGGGATTATAGGCATGAGCCACGGCACCCGGTTAATGTTCTGAATCTTGACTGTAGTGATGTTGCACAACTCGATAAATGCACTAAAACTTATTGGATCGTACAGTTAGAAGGGCTGAATTCGACGGGATATAACTTAACCTCAATACAACTGTAAAAGAAGACGTGACTGTTTAGTGGAGACAGCACTCACGGGGCCTCTCTCCCTCGGCACAGGGTGTTCGTGTTTGTTCTGGTGTTAATCTCCATTCTCTGGATCCCGGCAGTGCAGGCCAGCCAGGGGGGCCAGCTCTTCATCTACATCCAGGCTATCAGCTCCTACCTGCAGCCACCAGTGGCTGTGGTTTTCATCCTGGGATGCTTCTGGAAGCGGGCCAATGAGAAGGTAGCTCTGCAGCAGCCCTCGTCATGCGAGAACCAAGCGCTGCCCACGAGGACTGGGTGAGGGTGGTGTAGAGGGGTGCAGAGGGCCACCGAGGATGGTCTGGACTTGGAGTCTTTGGGGATCATGAGCCCTGTTTGGGATGCAGGGAGGTGTTGTTACCTGGCTTTTGAAAAAAATGCAATGGGGGTTCTCAGAAGTATCTTGATGTATATTTGTCATTAAATGGGGAACCTAAAAGCCGGGCGTGGTGGCGCACACTTGTAATCCCAGTACTTGGGAGGCGGAGACCCGAGGATCCGGGTTCGCGGCCAGCCTCAGCTACTTAGTGAGGCCCTCCGCAACTTTGTGAGACCCGGTTTCAAAATAAAAAAAAAAATAGGGCCGGGGGTGTAGCTCGGAGGTAGAACGCCCCTGGGTTCAATCCCCGGTACCGCAAAAAAAAAAAAAAAAAAATGGGGAAGCTAAGTTATAAGGGCATGAGTAAGCCAGGCATGGTGGTGCACACCTGTCATCCCAGAATTTGGGAGGCTGAAACAGGAGGTTCACAGGATCGAGGACAGCCTTATCAACTTAGTGAGACTCTGTTTCCAAATAAAAAATAAAATAGGGCTGGGGAGTGTAGCTCTGAGGTAGAATGCCCCGAGGTTCAGTTCCCAGCACCACAAAAAAAGAAGGAGGAGGAGGAGGAGGAGGAGGAGGAAGAGGAGGAGGAGGAGGAGGAGAGGAGGGCATAAGTAGATTATATATGTAATTGATTCATTACAGTGGGATCCTGCATCTGCAGATTCAACCAAACACAGACCAAAAATACTTGGGGGGGAAATTGTGTCTGTATTGAACAGGTACAGACATTTCCCTTGTTATTGCTCCCTAAAAAAATACAGTATAACAACAATTTCCATGGCACTTACATTGTATCATTATAAATAATCTCAAGGTGATTTAAAGTATACAGGAGGATGTGTGTGGGTTACATGAAACACTTCCATTTTAATAAAGATATTTGATTATCTGTGGATTTGGGTATCCATGGGAGGTCCTGGAACCAATCCTTTGAACCAAGTTATGACTGTATTTGTAAACAATAAACAGATAGAGCTGGGCATGGTGGCACATGCTTGTAATCCCAGTACTTGGGAGGCTGAGACTGGAGGATCCGGGTTCGCGGCCAGCCTCAGCTACTTAGTGAGGCCTCTGCAACTTAGTGAGACCCTGTTTCCAAATAAAAAATAAAACAGGGCTTAGGGGTGTAGCTCAGAGGTAGAGCATTCCTGGAAAGAATGGATATTCTTTCCACTCCCACACACAAAAGATAAACAGATAAGTAGATCCAAACCTTTCCAACCCCCCATGCATGCAGTGACCGTCACAAGAAAGACAAGCGCTGCAGATGGCTTCTTGGGGTTGCTGGAGGCCTGATTCCCTGATGTCTCTAAGGTGTTTTCCTTGCTTACAGGGGGCCTTCACAGGGCTCATCGTTGGCATTCTCCTGGGCTTGATCAGACTGATCCTGGATTTCATTTACCCGGAACCTCTGTGTAACGAGCCGGAAGGGCGCCCCGCGGTGGTTAAGAACGTCCACTACCTCTACTTCTCCACGATTCTGTCGGTGGTCACCCTGTTCGTTATGTGCACCATGAGCTGGTTCACTGAGCCACCCTCCAAAGAGATGGTATGTTTGGGTTGACAGCTATGTCCCTAGCACATGACAGAACACTGATCCCAAACTGGCTTGAGCAAAGAAGACCGACAAGACTGAAAAGCTCAGAATTTGACTTCAGGGACAGGTAGATTCAGGACTGAGATAATAAGGTCATTAGAATCTATCGTCAGGTGTGGTGACGCACGCCTGTGATCCCAGTACTTGGGAGGCTGAGACTGGAGGATCACAGGTTCGAGGACAGCCTCAGCAAGTAGTGAGACTCTCATCAACCTAGCAAGACCCTGTTTAAAATAAAAATGAAATAAGGCTGGGGGTAACTTAGTGAGACCCTGTTTCAAAATAAATATAAAGGCCAGGGGTGGTGGTGTATGCTTGTAATCCCAGTACTTTGGGAGGCGGAGACCAGAGGATCCGGGTTTGCGGCCAGCCTCAGCTCTCGCTCTCTCTCTCTCTCTCTCTCTCTCCCTATCTCTCTCTCCCTCTCTCCTCTCTCTCTCTCTCTCTCTCTCTCTCTCTCTCTCTCTCTCCCCTTAGTGAGGCCCTCCGCAACTTCGTGAGACCTGGTTTCAAAATAAAGTATAAAAAAATAGGGCGGGGGTGTAGTGCGGAGGTAGAACGCCCCTGGGTTCAATCCCCAGTACCGCAAAAATAAATAAATAAATAAATAAAAATAAATAAATAAATAAATATAAAAAGCTGGTGTAGTGGCACATGCCTGTAATCCCAGTACTTGGAGGCTGAGACAGGAGGATCACAGGTTCGAGGACAGCCTCAGCAAGTAGTGAGACTCTCATCGACCTAGAGAGACCCTGTTTCAAAATAAGAAATAAAATCGGGCTAGGGGTGTAGCTCGAAGGTAGAATGCCTCTGGGTTCAATCCCCGGTACCACAAGAAACGGGGGGCTGGGGGTAACTTAGTGAGACCCTGTTTCAAAATAAAAATAAAATAGGTCTAGGGGTACAGCTCAGAGGTAGAATGCCCCTGGGTTCATTCTCTAGTAAAAAGAAAGAGAGAGAGAGAGAGAGAGAGAGAGAGAGAGAGAGAGAGAAAGGAAGGAAGGAAGGAAGGAAGGAAGGAAGGAAGGAAGGAAGGAAGGAAGGAAGGAAGGAAGGAACCATCTCTCAGTTCTGCTTCAATTCTCTGGCCCCTACAGGGCCAGGCAGCTTCTAGGGACATATCCTCCTTTATTGTCCTTAAGTAAAAGCATAAGCATTTCCGGTGTAGAATTTCCAGCAAAGTTCCTGATTCCTATGGATAGCGTCAGCTCAAGACGTGTGTTTATTTGGGAATAGATTCAAAGCCTGCGGCCAGAGAGATGGTGGAGCTGAAATGGCCAATCCCTGGGTCCCACAATACCCTGAGCTAGGATTCTGCTCTGAGGACTAAAAGAAGGGGCAGTCAGACCCTAACGTGAGAATGAGCACTGTCAAAGAAAGATGGGGCCTGGTGTGGTGGCGCACACTTTTAATCCCAGTACTTGGGAAGCAGAGACCGGAGGATCCGGGTTCGCGGCCAGCCTCAGCTACTTAGTGAGGCCCTCTGCAACCTCGTGAGACCCAGTTTCAAAATAAAGTATAAAAAAATAGGTCCGGGGGTGTAGCATGGAGGTAGATCGCCCCTGGGCTCAATCTCCGGTACCAAAAAAAAAAAAAAAAAAAGATGGGGATGAGTGAGGGAGGGAGGGAGATGTCCATGGTCCTGAAAGTGCAGCACTGGCAGCTTGCAGGAGGGTGGGTGAGAAGGCAAGACCCAGCATGTAGACTGAGCCTGGGCTGGGCAGGGGCATGAGGAAGTGACGGCAGCCCCCATACCTATCTCACAACTCACCTCTGCTCCTTAGATCAGTCGCCTGACCTGGTTTACTCGTCACGACCCCAAGGTCCAGAAGGAACAGGTGCCACCGGCAAGTCCCCAGCCTCTTACCCTTTCTAAGAATGGGACCCAAGAGGCCACCAGCACCAGCACCCAGTTGGAGATCGGTCAAGAAACCTCATCCAAAACCCACAGCTGTGAGTTACCTCTCACCTTAGTGACAGTGGGGACTCCAAGAAGCATTTTGTGTTTAGGAGGGAGTTTTTCTATGAAATCACAAGCCAGAAAGGGGGAAAGACTTGGGATCTTAGCATCCCCGGTTCCAGTGTTTCGTCCTTCCACTCTCTAGCCACCCGAAAGAGGTTCTTTAGTAACTTCAGCAGAGGCCTCAGGTGGACAATCATAGCAAATACTTGTTGAGTGCCTACTAAACCTGGGTCACCGAATCCTCACGCTACCCCGCCCGATAGGCTGGAGCACAACAGCTTTCTCGAAATGAGTGGTTTCAGACTGGCAGCTGGCAGACAGAGTTTTAATAAAATGTAAGTTAACATTTGAAAATTGGGAAATTTCACGTAAGCATCTAGATTTCCATCTTCTTTTGAAAAAAAAAATGGGAGTTTGGCAACACTGGGCCCACGCATCTACATGGTGAAAGTTATCTGGAGCTGATAAGCAGCTGCTCCTTCGATGTGGCATATGCCCTTTGGTTAGTCAAAGTCCCATCTGTCTCTATTATCTCCCTGACCCTAATGCTGTAGATTCTCATGGCTTTTTTTTTTAATTGTGGATATGAACCCATGTCAATCTAAAGTAGGAAAACTGAGCCAGGTGTGGTGGCACACGCCTGTAATCCCAGTACTTGGGAGGCTGACACAGGAGGATTGCAGGTTTGAGACCAGCCTCAGCAATTTAGCGAGGTCCTGTTTAAAAAAAAAAAAAAGAAAGAAAGAAAAAAGAAAAAAGACTAGGGATGTAGCTCAGAAGTAGAATGCTTCTTGGTTCATACCCAGTACCACAAAAAGGGGGGGGGGAAAGACTATGAAGACTATTTCAACATGCTTAATATGCAAATATGCTTGTTCTCACTCAGATATATCACCCATCTAGACCCCATAGGCTCTGAACAGAGAAATACACTCTCCACAAAAGTGCTCATTTCCCTTCAGCCTCCTGGAAGGCAGTATTACCTGGGGAGAGTCGGAGCCAGGGTCCCAACCCCACCTCTGCCCCTGCTTACTAGTATGGCTTCATTCATAGGTAGTCTGAGCCTCAATTTCTTCCTTTGAAATTTTTCATCTAAACTAGGCATGGTGGCGCACAACTGTAATCCCAGTACTTGGGAGGCTGAGACCGGATGATCCGGGTTCACGGCCAGCCTCAGCTACTTAGTGAGGCCCTCAGCAACTTAGAGACCCTGTTTCAAAATAAAGAATAAAAAATAGGGCTGGGGGTGTAGCTCGGAGCTAGAATGACCCTGGGTTCAATCCCCAGTACTGCAAAAAAAAAAAGAGAGAGAAAAAAGAAATTCTTCATTCAAAGACAGTGAAATTCTGAAAATACCAATCTTCCAGAATTAAACAATCTTCCAGACTTCAGGTATTAATGAATCCAGTCGCTCCCCAGTATCCAGTTCCAGGTCCCACGGGGATACCAAAATCTATGGATGCTCAAGTCCCTTGTATAAAATGGCGTAGTATTTGCATGTAACCTATGCAATCCTTCCGTATACTTTTTTGTTGTGGTGGTGGTGCTGGGGATTGAACTCAGGGACATTCTACCTCCAAACTACACCCCCAGCCCTATTTTATTTTTATTTTGAAACAAGGTCTTGCTAGGGTGATGAGAGTCTTACTACTTGCTGAAGCTGTCCTCTAACCTGCAATCTTCTGGTCTCAGCCTCCCAAGTACTGGGATCACAAGCGTGCGCCACCACGCCTGGCAGCCTCCCGTACACTTTAAATCATGTCTGGATGACTTATAACACCTAACACAATGTAAATGCTAGGTGAATAGTTGCGACACAGTATTGTTTGGAGAATAATGACAAGCAAGTCTGTACATGGTCAGTACTGACAGCTCTTTCCCCCTGAATATTTTCGGTCCATGTTTGGTTGAATCTGCGGATGTGCAACCCGTGGGTACCGAGGGATGACTGTACCTTCCTGGAGAGGTGTATATAGTGCCGATCCCAGTGTGTGAACACATGTGCGCTGTGCCCTCTTCTCCCTCCTCTGGCCGACACAGCCGTCTCTATGACCTTTCTTTTCTGGGTTCATTTTAGATGAGGAGACCCCAGAGCGGTCCAGAGTGATGAAGGCCTTCCTGTGGCTCTGCGGCATGGAGGACAAGGGCAAAGAGGAGCCGCCCAGCACAGTGGAACCCGTCGCAGACTTCATGGAGGAAAAGCCCATCGTGAAAAGCCTTCTGGACATCAACTGCATCGTGTGTATGTGCTGTGGCATCTTCCTCTGGAGCTACTTTGCTTAGTGCAGGCCGAACCCAGGGGCCCAAGCTCTTGGCTTGCTTTCAATGCCCTGTTATTTTTTAATGAAGGAAAACAATAATAATAATAAAGCTTTTGTTTGTTTACCATGAAGCTTCAAAGGTGTTTATGGGCCATTTTCAACATGACATTTAGCTCTTTTCTTCTTGAAGGCAGAGCTCGTCCCCAAAGATTTTTCTCATTGGGATCCTTGCTCCTGCATATTTCTTTGGGAACAGACCTGAATGTAGTGCCCTGAAACCTTATGCTATAAGAAAACTTAGAAGCTGGGCGTGGTGGTGCACACCTGTAATCCCAGGACTTGGGAGGTTGAGACAGGAGGATCGCAGGTTTGAGGACAGCCTCAGCAACTTAGTGAGACCCTCAGCAACTTAGTGACTCTTTCTTTCTTTCTTTCTTTCTTTCTTTCTTTCTTTCTTTCTTTCTTTCTCTTTCTTTCTTCCTTCCTTCCTTCCTTCCTTCCTTCCTTCCTTCCTTTCCTTCTTTTTCTTTCTTTCTCCTTCCTTCCTTCCTTCCTTCCTTCCTTCCTTCCTTCCTTCCTTCCTTCCTTCTTTCTTTCTTCTCTCTCTCTCTCTCTTCTTTCTTTTTTTTCTCTCTTTTTGTTGTGTGTGTGGTACTGGGGATTAAAGCCAGGGACATTCTACCTTTGAGCTATACCCCCAGCCCTATTTTATTTTTATTTTGAAACAGGGTCTCACTAGATTGATGAGTCTCACTGCTTGCTAAGGCTGTCCTTGAACCTGTGATCTTCCGGTCTCAGCCTCCCAAGTACTGAGATTAGAGGTGTACACCACCATGCTCGGCTGTGACACCCTGTTT
>PVJS01026439.1:11550-27110 GCA_004027185.1 Glis glis
AGGAGGAGGAGGAGGAGGAGGAGGAGGAGGAGGAGGAGGAGGAGGAGGAGGAGGAGGAGGAGGAGGAGGAGGAGAAGGAGAAGGAGAAGGAGAAGGAGAAGGAAAGGAAGGAAACTGGCATTGTGTGTGCTTTTCAAATTCTGGCTTAGAAAATTCTGTTTCCTTGCCTAATTCCCCCATGAAGATGCCCCCGAAAAAGCAGCTAGAAGGATGGGCACCTCCACAAAGATTCTCTACTGGCCGAGGGCCAACGCTGCATTGGATCTGGAGAGCAGCTGTGTCCTGTGGTTGCCATGAGCACAGCTAAGAGCAAGACCATCTCGGAGGTCTGGGACAGGAGCGCTGAAGTCCTGGATAAAGGATGAGTTATTTCCTGGCACAACAGAACTGAAAAGGGGAGTAGTCTCTCAAAGGACCCCAATCTCCAGACTTCAAAAGAAAATAGGCAGAAAGCTCTGGGGCTGAGGAGCCACCTGCCTACCAAGTCGTTCAATGATCTCTTTTGAGTTCCTAGTTCATGGGGATTAGCCCAGTGCCTCTCTTTGTTGGGGGCCTGGCTTTTCCACCCTTATCCAAACAATTGCTCTAGGCTGAGCAAAAGGGGTCCCTCAGTCCTCCCAGGAAGAGGCGTATGTGGGGAGCTGATTGCTAACGTAGCTCCTATGTAGACCCCTGCAACTGGCTTCTGGCAAGTGCTGGAGATGGTCTGGAGGTTAGAGGGCTTCATGGGGGAGGCTGAGCTTCCCTCTCCAGGGGCCAAAGGAGAGGAGTGGGAGGCACAGGGACTTCCCATAGAGTCCCGAGCTCCCCCAGCTCTGTCCCCAACACCAAGACCTCTGCCGTCTCTGCCTGGGGTGCATTTCAATGGGAATTGTCACTGCCTAGCTCAGGCTACTGCCACCCCTCCCCTGGACTGCTGCCACCAGACCTCCTGACTGGCTCCTACCTCTATTCTTACCCATTCTCCAGCCACGGCACACAGCAAGTCTGATCAAGCCCATCCTCTACTTAGAACCCGCAGCAAGTCTCCCGAGCTCTCAGACGGACCCACGTTCCTTGTAGCAATGACGAGACCCCTAATGACCGGATCTCTCTGTAGTTTTGATTCTGATTGCTCTCCCTTGGCAGCCTAAGGTCATACCATAGCCGTGAGTTTTCTCACCTCTTACAGTGGATGGTATAAAGGGGGCACCATAAGTGTGGTTAATTAGTCCATTGATAGGTCTTTGTAATCCCAGTACTTGGGAGGCTGAGACAGGAGGATTGCAGGATCCAGACCAGCCTCAACAATTTAGTGAAACTGTTTCAAAATAAAAAATAATTTTTTTGCAGTACCGGGGATTGAACCCAGGGGCATTCTACCTCCAAGCTACACCCCCAGCCCTATTTTTTATCCTTTATTTTGAAACCGGGTCTCATGAAGTTGCAGAGGGCCTCACTAAGTAGCTGAGGCTGGCTGCGAACCCGGATCCTCCGGTCTCAGCCTCCCAAGTACTGGGATTACAAGCTTGTGCCACCATGCCTGGCTCTCAAAATAAAAAATAATTTTTTTTTTTTGGTACTGGGGATTGAACCCAGGGGTATTCTACCTCTGAGCTACACCGCCAGCCCTATTTTTTATTCTTTATTTTGAAACCGGGTCTCACTAAGTTGCGGAGGGCCTCACTAAGTAGCTGAGGCTGACCGTGAACCCGATCCTCTGGTCTCAGCCTCCCAAGTATTGGGATTACAAGTGTGCGCCACCACACCCGGCAAAATAAAAAATAATTTTAAAAAAAGACTGGGAGCCGGGTGTGGTGGTGCACACCTGTAATCCCAGTACTTGGGAGACTGAGACAGGAGGATTGCAGGTTTGAGGACAGCCGCAGCAACTTAGTGAGACCCTTAACAACTCAGTGAAACCCTGTTTCAAAATTAAAAAAAAATAGGGCAGGGGGGTGTAGCTTGAAGGTAGAATGTTTCTGGGTTCAATCCCCAGTACTGAGAGAGAAAAAAAGGTCTTCTTTGGGCTCTTCCCTCTGCCTAAACTATCCCTCCTTCCTCTTTTGGCTAAATCCTATTCTTCTAGTGTCTGGTCAGACCCCAATTCTTCCAGGAAGCCCTCCTAATTGTCCCCACCCCACGATGACATGTGCCTTCAAGAGATGCATCATGCTGTATTATTAAATGCTGAACCCTGTGCCCAATTAGAGCAAAAGTCCCACAAGGGCAGAAGGTGTCACTCACACTGATGCCTCCTCGCTCAGCGCCTGGTGGGTGGATGACCTTCAGAACACAGATGTCCTCTGGCTCTATGCCCCATAGCCACCAGTCCCGCCAACTTTCTGACTGGCTGTCCACCGCTGCCCCTGTGCCTAAGACCAAGAATACCCTCTATGCCCGAACCTGTTTAGCTCCTTAAGGTCAGAGCACACAGAAGTGACCAAGAATGGCTGTCCTCTGGGAACTGTGCAACTTCAAATCCTCCTTAACCATGGACATTGGCCACAGTGGCTGTTCTTAGGACCGACTCTGAAGTTTGGGAAGGGCCCACACTCAGTCTTTCTTAGACTCCCGCCCTGGCCCCACTTCCTGCCCTACCTGGGTGCAGTCTCCACTCACAGCTGTGGCCCGAGCCTCCTCTTCTGTCTGGGCTGTGCACCTGCACCCTCAGGGCTCTACCGAGGATGGAGTCATCCCCATGTGCTCTCATGGCTCCTCCCCCTCAGCACCATCTTTGTTTCTATGGCTCGTGTTGGTTCTCCAGGGTCTAGGTCAGTGTGCATGGAAGAGTAAGCCCTCAATATTTACCTGGAGGACATAATGAATGACAAGACCCAGGATTCAATTCTAAGGGTCCTTGTGTGAAAAATGCTATTTCTAAATGAAATGGCATACCTTTTTTTTCCTCATTCGATTGTAATTGTTGAGCCAGGTGTGGTGGTGCATGCCTGTATCCTAGTACTTGGAAGGCTGATTCAGGAGGCTCACAGGTTCGAGGCCAGCCTCAGCAAAGTAGTGAGACTCAGCAACCTAGCAAGACCCTGTTTCAAAACAAACAAACAAACAAACAAACAAAAAAGGCCGGGCGTGGTGGTGCACGCTTGTAATCCCAGTACTTGGGAGGCTGAGACTGGAGGATCTGGGTTTGCGGCCAGCCTCAGCTACTTAGTGAGGCCCTCCTCAACTTAGTGAGACCCTGTTTCAAAATAAAGAATAAAAAATAGGGCTGGGGGTGTAGCTCGGAGGTAGAATGCCCCTGGGTTCAAATTCTAGTACCACCGGGGGGGGGGGAAACAAAAGCAAAAACCAAAAATATTATAATTGTTGATGTGCATAGAAACCGAATTCAAGTCAGAGCAGGAAGAAATGTTCTTCCTGTGCCAAACACACCCTCACACGTGTCATCAGGAATGACATTTCAATGTGTGTGGCAGACAGACCTTGTGGGGACCCTCAGCGATCCCTACCTCCTGGGGTTCTGCCCTTGTCAAGTTCCCGCCCCTCGCTTGTGGACAGAGCCCATGACTTGCTTCTAACCAACAGAATCCAGCAACGGTGACGGGGTGTCACTGCTGTTCTATGATATATTATGCAGTGATGACATTATAGAAGACAGTCTTGCCGGCAGACTCACCCCCTAGCTCCACCAATGTCATATGGGGAGAGCGGAAGCCACTGGTCTAGAAAGATCCCTGTTGATGAGCCTGATGTGAGAGCCCAACACTGTGAGTCCCAGAAGCCACGCGGGACCCTGGCATGAAGAGCTAGCGCAGCAGGACCAGGAAGAGGGCGGAGGCCCCTGACTATGGTGGGGAATGGCAGGAGTCGGCCCCAGGGAGAAAAACCAGAGAGAGGCTTTAAGACCTTCGAATAGCTGGAGCTCCAGAGAGGAGCCAGGGCCATCGTGATGGCCCAGGGTAGAACCCAGCACGATCAGGGCAGCCAGGGGCCCTCTCTGACCCTCTGTGACCTCCAGTATACTGGATCAAGAGCAGGCTCCCAGCCAAGCGTGGTGGCACACGCCTGTCCTCCCAGTGCTTGGGAGGCTGAGACAGGAGGATCGCCAGCTCAAGGCCAGCCTCAGCAATTTAGTGAGGCCCTCAGCAACTTAGTGAGATTTATTTATTCTTTATTTATTTTGTGGTACTGGGGATTGAACCTAGGGGCATTCTACCTCCGAGTTACACCCCGAGCCCTATTTTTTTATTCCTTGTTTTGAAACAGGGTCTCTAGCCAGGCATGGTGGTACATGCTTGTAATCCCAGTACTTGGGAGGCCAAGACAGGAGTATCGTGGGTTCGAGGACAGCTTTAGCAAGTAGTGAGACTCATCATCAACTTAGCAAGCCCCTGTTTCAAAATAAAAATAAAATAGGGCTGGGGGTGTGGCTCAGAGGTAGAATGCCTCTGAGTTCAATCCCCAATACCACATTAAAAATAAAAAAGAAACAACAACAAAAGAAACAGGGTCTCACTAAGTTGCAGAGGGCCTCACTAAGTAGCTGAGGCTGGCCACGAACCTGCAATCCTCCTGTCTCAGCCTCCCAAGTACTGGGATTACAAGCGTGTGCCACCATGCCTGGCTAGACTCTGTTTTAAAATTAAAAAAATAAAACAGGGCTTGGGGGTTTAGCTCAGAGATAGAACGCCCCTGGATTCAATCCCAAGTAACACACACACACACACACACACACACACACACACACACACACACCCTCCTTCTAGAATGCTTAGATGGGTGCTGAACTGCAGGCTGTGGTGAGAGGGGCAGGACCCTGCCCCTGGTGTTGTGTGGGAAGAGGGATCAGGGACAGAAAGAAGGTCTGAGCACCTGGGCCTAGCACTTGGGCAGGGGATGATGGAGAGGCAGCATCTTCCTAGAGACCAGCGCCTTCCTGGACGGCGGGGGATGGCTGCCATGGCTTCTCCACCTGGACAGTGGGGGGATGGGGGAGAGGCAGCATCTTCCTATAGACCAGCGCCTTCCTGGTGGTGGGGGATGGCTGCCATGGTTTCTCCACCTGGACAGTGGGGGGATGAGGGAGAGGCAGCATCTTCCTACAGCCCAGTGCCTTCCTAGTGGTGGGGGATGGCTGCCATGGCTTCTCCACCTGGACAGTAGGGGGATGGGGGAGAGGCAGCATCTTCCTACAGCCCAGCGCCTTCCTGGATGGCAGGGGACGGCTGCCATGGCTTCTCCACCTGGACAGTGTGGGGATGGGGGAGAGAAGGGCTCTGCCAGGTGTAGTGCCGGGAATATCACAAGCGCCCTGGCAACCCCAGAGCAGGAGGAATCACGGGTCCTGATAACAAGAAAGATGGAAGATCTAGGAGCCATCCCTGGCCCTGCCTCTGGGTGAGCCTCAGTACAGTATCAGCTCCGATGTCCCCATGCCAAGCCGCCAGGCTCAGACTGGCTCACTCCCTTGACAACAACTCACATAGAAAGCCAAATAATTTTCATTTTTTCTGAAGATCGGAGCTGTCAGCATAGGGAGAGTGGCACAAACAAGAGGAGAGTAAAACCTGAAATTTTGTTCTTAATAAAACGGTGGTGGAAGCATCTCCAAGTGCTACAGGTGCAGGCCATGGACAGCCGGGCTCTTAAAGAGAAGAGCTCAAAGCCGGGTGTGGTGGCACACGCTTTGTAACCCCAGTACTTGGGAGGCTGAGATGGGAGGATCGCAGGCTCGCGGCCAGCCTCAGCTACTTAGGGAGGCCCTCTGCAACTTAGTGAGACCCTGTTTCCAAATAAAGAATGAAAAATAGGGCTGGGGTGTAAAATGCCCCTAGGTTCCATCCCCAGTATGGCAAAAAAAAAAAAAAAAGAGCTCTCTGCATAGAAGCTGCTTCATCAACAGTTTGTTCTGTAGCTCAAGGGGATACTGAAGTCGGGTGTGGTGGCACGTGCCTGTAACTCCAGTATTTGGGAGGCTGAGACAGGAGGATTGCAGGTTTGCAGCCAGCCTCAGCAACTTAGCGAGACCTTGTTTCAAAACAAAAAATAAAAAGGGCTGGGGGTGTAGCTCAGAGGTAGAATGCCCCCGAGTTTCATCCTCATTACCAAAAAAAAGGGGGGGGGATACTGAGAAATCAGGAAGGGAAAAGTCAGCCTTAAGCAGATATAATTTTTTTTTTTTGCGGTACCGGGGATTGAACCCAGGGGTGTTCTACCTCCGCGCTACACCCCCGGCCCTATTTTTTATACTTTATTTTGAAACTTGGTCTCAGGAAGTTGTGGAGGGCCTAAGTAGCTGAGGCTGGCCACGAACCCGGATCCTCTGGTCTCCACCTCCCAAAGTACTGGGATTACAAGCGTGTGCCACCACGCCTGGCTTAAGCAGATATAGTCTTAAGCTCTGCGGAGCTAGGGGTTTGTAAGTGTATAGTTTTGATGCAGTAAGTGCAGGGAACGCTCTGGGGGCACAGGGAGCTCTGAGGGAAGAGAACCGTGGACCCTTTTGACAAGCTAGGCTTAAGTTCTCAGTAAAAGGAAGCCCAGTGTCTTCCAAGCCAGGGCTGGCCACTGCTACTCCTAGCAGATCACCAAAGGGCGACTCCAGCCAGCTAATTCTGGCAGTGTGTGTCCGTCTGTGCTCCCAAGAGCATAGCGCTGTGTGCGGGTCCTGGGAGGGCCACTGTGCGGACAGCGTCCCGACCAGCAGCCTCACAGGCTCCGACTCCCAACCCGCTCTTCTCAAGGATTTCAATCCTGGGAAAGAAGTGTCTTGGACAGGGCACGAAGGTCTTCCAGTCACCGCACAAGGGGCTTTCTGTGGCAGTCACCGCTCCTGACGCATGCACGGCCCTGTGGGGCTGAGTCACCATGAGTCAGCCTCCCCGTGTCCACATCTCTCTAGATGGCCAAGAAGGGGTACAGGACTGGCGAGCCCATGAGCGCAGCCCTAACCATGGAACATGCTGAGGGATATGACTTTGCTGCCTTCCCTCTCTCCCTCCCATTTTTTCTTCTTCCTTCCCTCCCTCCCTCCTTCCTTCCTTTTTTTTGTGGTACTAGGGATTGAACCAGGGGTGTCCTACCTCCGAGCTACCCCAGCCTATTTGTTTGTTTTGAAACGGGGTCTTGCTAGTTTCCTGAGTCTCACTAAATTGCTGAGGCTGGCCTCGAACCTGCAATCCTCCTATCCCAGCTCTCTATTCCTTCAAATGCTAAAAGTTACAGTTAGACCCCTCTGAAGTGTCTCATCCAAATTCTATCTGGTTAAGTGACAATATATAAGCGCGCGCGCGCACACACACACACACACACACACTCTCTCTCTCTCTCTCTCTCTCGTTTGCCTCCAAGAATTACCAAGTTTTCATATAAACCACAGAATATATTTAATTCAAATTAAACATGAAACTAGAATAATGTTCGGTCCTTATCAAGTAGCAAGTACACTGTTAAAAAAAAAAAAGGACAGTACATTTCTGTCTACATTCTGGCAATCCGACAAGGCACAAGTCACACCCAGTTTGATGAGTGACAGATCCAGCAGCCACCATCGATGCTCATGGCTTTGAGGGGACTGGGGGGACATGGACCATACTTGATACAAAATGATTCTGCAGCAAGTCTGAAGAGAGGCGCCTCCCTCCTAATAAACGAGAACGGAAGTCCAAGCAGCGGGCAGGCAACTTGCATCTTTAGCCTGTTTTATTAAATAGATCGCAAGCGCCCTGCCCCGCCCCCACCCGCACCTGCAGCAGTGGCGAAAGCTTCCTACATGCTTCAGGGCAGTGAGCCTCTTTCCACTCTGGGAGCTTCCTCGGTTTTGGTTTGTTTTTGTTTTTGGCATGATTGCCCTCCTAGGTAAAGAAAGTCAACTTCTTCAACACACAGGTCATTCAGCTTTAAGTGTCGGCCTCCGCATTCTCCTTGGGCCGTGCAGAAGGCTAAGTCCTGCGTAGCAAGGCCTTCTTCCTCCTCCACCGAAAGCTTGTCACTGTTTGGTCTGAAGGATAAGGGTCTGCCCGCCCCGTTCCACTCGCTGGGGTGGGCGTGGAAGGGGCCGGGCTGGGCAGCGGCTTTCTCACAAGGCCGTACTTTCCGTATCATTGTCTATATCCAGCAGGATGCGGCCAGGTATGTCTTTGCTTGCCGAGTCTGAGTGCATTTCAGGAAAGATGCTGCGAAGCGGTTCTGAAACCCTAGAATTGGTGTCTGGATAAAAACACGAGGAGACATGGTATCAGTGAGTGGGAATGCCCAAGAGGCCATTGAACGCTTTGAAAAGAAGGGAGGCAGGGAAGTCTGAGTCCCCCATGCACACATTCAGTCCTTAAAAGCTGAGTCAGGACTCTGAGATCCCAAAGGGCAGCCGCACGGCACAGTCCCCTATGGGCATGGGTGCTTCTTCCCGTGAGCAAAGGCAGCCCTCAGAGATGCAACTCTTTGAAGGCTTTGCTTGCTGTGGCTGAAGAAAGGAAAGCGCTTCCTTACCAAGGCCTCTCTCTGATGCACTGAAATCTAACAACCTCTGGGCTGCAGACGGATGAGCGGCCCCGGAAAGCTCGCTCCTGAGGCTGACTGCGTCTCTCCCTCTTAATAATGAAACGCTATACCCTCAACCTTGGCACTAGCAAAATTTTGGGCTAAATCACATTGGGTCGTGGGGGGCTGTCCTGCACGTTGTAGGAAGTTGACCAGAGTCCCTGGCCTCTATCCACCAGATGCCAGTGGCACACACCCCCTCTCCCTTAGTGATGACCCAAAATGTCTCTGGACATTGCCAAGTGTTCCTTGTGGGGGCACAGTCACCCCTGGTTGATAGCAACTGAGGCAGACCACCAAATCTCCTGCAAATGTTAATTTTCTCTTTCTACTACTGTTCTACTAATATCTGTTCAAATTCCTTTTTCATGTCTTATTATGTTGGCTACAATTCCTTTAGCTTTTTTTCCCCAAGGCCTCATACATGCTAGGCAAGTCTTTACACCTGAGCTCCATCTCCAGCTCTGAGATTCCTTTAGTAAGATGGCAAATACATGGTCCTCAAGCCATTGTCTTTTACTCCCATGCTCGGAAAACACCTCTATCCAATACAGCTCTCTTTCCAGAGAGGCCACTGACTCTCGGATTCATTTATTCGTGAACAGATATTTACTGAGCAATGACCCTGAGCCAGCAGGCCCTGTGCTACCTGCTGAGGATACTCAGTGAACCAGAGAGATGTATGAAGCCCATGGTCCAGTGGGGGAGCCCAGTCCTAAGAAAGGCAGGAGGTTCGTTTCTGTGCTAGATGTGAGCTCCAGCAAATTATGAGAGCCCCCTTAGATGTTCTAGGGCTGGTGTAAGAGGGAAGGGACAGGCTTAGATTTGTCCTAGCTTTGCTGTGCCAGGTTACAGCTGACCACAGTAGGGTGCAGGGAGGAGCCACAGTGCGAGGTGGGCTTGCTGGGGCTCTTCCCAGTTATGCTGACGAGCGGCTTTGCTTTTTTTTTTGGTGGTACTGGGGATTGAACCAAGGGACAGTCTGCCCCCCCCAAAGGGGTCATCTAGTACAACCATCTTTACAATTTCCCCTCTTACATCCTTAGACAAAGCAGCAGTCAGGACTGGCAACACTGTTCTAGAAGACAACATTGGAATAAGATCATTGTAAATTCAGTCCTTTCCCGGTTATCCTATCCCAACAGAAGAGATGGTGCTGACCAGCCAGTGTCTCTTCCCAGCCCAAAGAGTTTACAAGAGACATGGAAGAGACAGGACTTGCTGGGGGTGCACCATGCTCAGACCCTGTCTGTGCTAACTGGGTTTCTACTTGTTAATATCTGTATTTACATGTGAGCGAAGACCTTTCAGCTATCAACCCTCTTCAGAGGATAAACTGGCCATCTTTCTTTTTTTCTCATATATCACATACACTTTTTCAATTTTTACTTTTCTGAATTAATTAACTTACAATATTGAGGACTGAACTCAGAGGCAGTCTATCTCTAAGCTATACCCACAGCTTCCCCTTTCATTTATTTATTTATTTATTTATATTTTTTGGTACTGGGGATTGAACCCAGGGACATTCTACTTCCAAGCTATACCCCCCGCCCTATTTTATCTTTTACTTGAAAACAGGGTCTCACTAAGTGGCAGCGGGCCTTGCTAAGTTGTTGAGGCTGGCCACGAACCTGTGATCTTCCTGTCTCAGCCGCCCAAGTACTGGGATTACAGGTGTGCATCATCACACCTGGCCAATTTTTGTTTCGAAACAGGGTCTTGCTAGGTTGCTGAGAGTCTAAGTTGCTGAGGCTGTCCTGGAACCTGTGATCCTCCTGTCTCACTGGGATTACAGGCGTGTGCCACCATGCCCAGTGAATTTTTCTATTTATAATGAAAACAATGATATAGTCAGGAAAAAAATGTGAGGTGGGGGTGAAAGGGAAATTGCTTTCATCTGCCTCCTGTCTGTCCCATGTGGCTTTCCTAGCCCCTCCCATGCTTACATGAATCATTTGGTGAGAGAAAGACAGTGACTGTTTGCAGGTGACAGGTGGGAAGGACCTGGTGATGTGTGTGGAGCCAGTTCTCAGAGGGAGCAGGCCAGCCTCCTGGGACTGCTCCCCAGGAGTTACCACAAGATCTCACTGAACCCTCATGAGAACATCTAGGCCAGCACCAGCCCCACCTAGAGATATAAGAAAGGGAGCAGCCCCGAGGCTCCACTCCTGGCCCAGGGCGAAGAGGACCCAAGCCAGCTGGACTCTGGCTCTTAATCTGCACAAGGATCTTCCTCCTCCCCACAGAGCTGTGTAAATTCCTGGGTGAGGGCCTTAAAGGAGCCAACATTATCTGAGGAGATAAAGGTTTGATTGAGTCTTGAACAAACTCTGGTTCATTGTGGTTTACTTCTCCTTTGTGAAAGGGCTATTTTAAAGACACCTGAATGTACCCATTTTTTTTTTTTTTTGCGGAACTAGGGATTGAACCTGGGGCATTCTACCTCCGAGCCACACCCCTAGCCCTATTTTTTATTCTTTATTTTGAAACAGGGTCTCACTAAGTTGCGGAGGGCCTCACTAAGTAGCTGAGGCTGGCTGCGAACCCGGATCCTCTGGTCTCAGCCTCCCAAGTACTGGGATTACAAGTGTGCGCCAGCATGCCTGGCTTAAGAACCCACTTTTTAAAAGTGCCTCTAAACCTCTCCACCTGTGAATTTCTATATTACCTGCATTCCAAGAATGGCTGCTCTTTGAGTATACTGCTTGGAGTTAAGTCCATATAATGGACATTAAAGACAAAACAACCAGAAAAGAGATTCCTACTAACCAGCCTCGGCGTAGAGGCAGGATGGAGAGGGTCCATCATGGATGTGAGGGCTCTGACAAGTGTAACCCAAGTTCCTTCCTAAACTGAGTATCTTCCTCCAGGAAGCAGGCCTTCCAAGGGCCAGAAGTGGCAATCTATTATTATTTAGGGTGTGGTCAACAATTTTATGTGCTTTTGGTTGTAAACCTATCCTTCAAAAAGGTCAAGGTTAACTGATAGCAACTGGTACAAGTATAGATCTAAATAACACATGAAGTGCTCCAGGTGACACTGCAGGGTGAATGACCCCACTGCCAACACCCATCCTCTGCTCTCACCCAGGGTCTGAAGGCACTTAAGTATTAGAAGCCACTTAAGAATCCAACCACAAGTTACAAAACATCTGCTTGATGAAATATTATGCAGTCATTAAAAAAGACCATAAAACTACATTACCACATGGGAAAGACTATAGGATGCAGAGTAAGATAAAAATGTAGGATCAAAATCTGTATATGCTAAAATAATTGTGATCACGTACTTCCTTGTCTTCAGAAAAACAAAACTAGATTTTTTTTTAAAAAGCAGAATAAAAATAGACATCTCCAATTATTGAACTGTTGTTGATTTCTTGTTATTTCTATTCCGCAAATATTCCTTAATGTCCATGCTATTTTAAAAAATGCATTACTTTAATGATATAAAAAGAGTTTAATTAAAAAAAAAGAACACACTGAGAGCCAGAAAGCTGTCCAGTTTTACGAGTACTTTGCGAGTGATGTGGTCATTGAACAGAACGTGAATGAGCCTTAGATATAAATATTCTCCTAAATTAAGAAATATCTCCTCCAGAGCATTGTCTTTTCAACCCATAAAAGCACTGATACTAGGAAAATCAAGTGTGCATCAGAAGTAAAATATGGACAGCTGGGCCCCACACCCCAACTCCTCTCTCTGGGTCCCAGAAGGCTGGGCCTGGGCATATAAACTTTAAACATGTTGACCTAACAACCTAATATGTAACTTTGATCAGAAATGTTTTCTTCTAGATAAACACAATAAAGAATGACTATTCATTTAGACTCAGTGTATATTATGAACTATAATTGGTGTTTTCCTTACTTAAGTCCATCAACGGTTCTGTCAAATGTCCTCGCCTACACAGGTCAACCAGGCTGTGCCTTGCCTGGCGTTAGAGTGGCGATTCTAATTCGGGTATGTGCAACTCTACCGTGCAGGTTCTTCCTACTACACCTCAAGCCAGATTGAGAGAGAAAAGAATGGAAAGGAAAGAAGCAAGGCCAGTCCTGTGATCGCCTGTTACACATCTGTGACCCCATTTAGTGCTCAGAATAATCGACAGCAAGCATGAACAAAGCCAGCCCTCTTTAGTGCATGCACTATTAGTAGGGATGCAAGCAGGCAGGGTTAGGCATTAGTGCACACATACGATCTTAAAGTAGCAACAACGCTTTGGCCAATCAGGTGCCTTTTCCTTACCATTTACATATTCCAATTTCAGTTCTTACTGAATATGGCAGGTCATACATCTAAATTATTTGATAAAATGTTTAAATTAGAATACTCTTTGCTAAAACCTCTTACTTGAAGCACAGCAAGATGTAAACTCATTTCCTTGGGAAGTTAAAACCCTACCGCTTTCAAGAGTCATGATGAAAAGCTTGAGGCTCAAAAGGACACGGAATCCCTCCTTTCTCCCGAGCTCAGCTCTGGTACGGAGCTGCCACGAGCTGCCTACCAAACCTGCTTGGCAGCAGTAATCTCCCCTAAGACTCTACCTTAATCCCACGAGCCTCAATTCAACTCTGTAGGATGAAGTGCTCTAAATGAATAACCTGTTTTCAGGAATTTGCCCACTGAACATTTTCCAAGTGAAGACACAACGTCACGATAAAGGACTGCCTTGCCCAGGGAAGTTATTTTCCTTTTCTTCTTGAAAAACCCTATGGCTACATCCAAGAACGGTTAATAAACAGCAGCATGATCAACACTAGTGGATTCATGAATTCTCAATGCTGGCCTCCTGTGTACTTCCAAGGATGGCCCAGAGGATTGTAAGATGTTAAAAGTTAATGCTGCAATACAAAGATAATTACAGTGACCCGGGATTCCCTGTGTTAGAAGAATTCATAGCACAGACTGGTTCTTAAATATTTACCTAATACCTTAAGGAAAAGTTTTTTTTTTTTTTTTGGTGCTACTGGGGATTGAACACAGGGGCATTCTACCTCTAAGCCCCAGCCCTATTTTATTTTTTATTTGGAAATAGAGTCTTGCTAAGTTGCTGAGGGCCTCACTAAGTTGCTGAGGCTAGCCTCAAACCTGCAATCCTCTTGTCTCAGTCTCCCAAGAAGTGGGATTACAGGCATGTGCCACCATGCCTGGCTAAGGAAAAGTATTTTTAAATGTTAAAATTTCAACTACCTAATAATTATAAAATACAGTGAATTACAGTGTTGTAGATCAATTTTAAAAAAACCTTCTGGCATAAATATATCCCAGCTAACAACGGAATTAAATAAAGAACAGGCATAATTCTGGTTTGTAGTCTTTGGTTTAAATAAAAGGAAAGATCTAGGAATAAAATTTTGGTGTGTCACGGGTATTAAAGTGTCAAAAGGATCAGTCTCGAGACTTCTGGGTTAATCACCAAGGACTGAGGAAGGCAGAGTCACCCTGTTCCCGCCTCCATGTTTTGGGAGTCACACTCTAGTTCTCCCTGTGGGTGTACACTGAAAGTCTTACTCAGACGGGAGCTGTGACCACTCTGGCTACACGCTGACTAAGCCTTAAGGCTCTGCTGCCCAAATGTGAGCCCCGAGGTCGATTTAGATGAGCCGCATAGCGCCTGGTAAAAAGCTCATATGGTTTACCAAAGCAAAACGGAAGCATGGCGGAATGCAAAGGGATTTAAAGGAATTCAGTAGACAATCTTTGGGGGAAGTTTTTTTTCCGGGGGGGGGTGCTGAGAATTTCAAACATCAATTAAGAAGCTCCATGCAGTTAACTTGCACTTCAGAAACAGAAAATTAAAATGAAAACTTTAAGCCACAAGGGACTCAGTTTTCTATGCTGATGGCACCAAGTCCTCTTTTGTTAGAGCCAATCGATGGCAGGTGAGTGGGACTGAGAAGAGCAGAATGCTTGTGAGAGGTTGACTAAGAAGGAGGACTACATTCTCAGTATCTTATCTGAGCAGCTGGAAAGCAGGCTCTCCATCTGTTGACAGGTGGGTCTGGAGGCTGCAGTTCAAAGTGCTTCTGATAAAAACAAGAGGAGTGTCTCTATGCTACGGAAGGGCTGGAAGGGGCTGCACTGACTGCCACTGCATGGGGTCTACGGCCACTTGAGCACACAGTCGGAAGCACATACGCAGGACACGGCTAAGCAGGGGTATTTGCAGCTGCGGTTCAAGCTGCATGGGGGGTTACAGACCTTAGTCCTGGAAACTTTCCCCACCCGTGAGGGCGCTAGGAAGGGCATCTATTGGGAAACAAGCAAACAAACCAATGTGGCTTCGTGGTTTTCAAAATAAACACTCTGGTATCACAAGAAAAGTTATCAACCATTTATAACACTTGCAAACAATGCATTACACACCTGAAAAAAGTTATCAAAACAGTTTTTATAGTTGGTGAATCTTATCACTGGGTATCAGTTTCAGGTGTATGGTTGGCTCATTTTTCACAGAGAGGTCACCCAGGGTGGCTAGAGAGCCCAGGGGAATGGTTCAGCTGCTTCTCCAAAAATACTGCTGCTACAATCTATGACTCGGTTGTTGTTAAGAGGAGGCTGCTGTAAAAGATGTTGTAGGGCTCCTGATTTCCCATTTTCATTTTATTTTAGTGCTGGGGATTGAACCCAGGTGCATTCTACTTCCAAGCTACACCCTCCCAGCCCTATTTTTTATTCTTTATTTTTGAAACAGGGTCTCAACTAAGTTGTAGAGGGCCTCACTAAGTAGCTGAGCCTGGCCGCGAACCTGGTTCCTCCGGTCTCAGCCTCCTAGGTACTGGGATTACAAGCGTGTGCCACCACGCCCAGCCCTATTTTACTTTTAATTATTTATTTATTTATCTATCTATCTATCTATCTATCTATTTATTTTTTACGGTAACGGGGATTGAACCCAGGGCCATTCTACCTCCGAGCTACACCCCCAGCCCTATTTTTTTATACTTTATTTTGAAACCAAATCTTGCGAAGTTGCGGAGGGCCTCACTGAGTAGCTGAGGCTGGCCGCGAACCTGTGATCCTCCGGTCTCCGCCTCCCAAGTACTGGGATTATAAGCGTGTGCCACCACGCCCGG
>PVJS01026440.1:0-27006 GCA_004027185.1 Glis glis
AAAGAGAGAGAGAGAGAGAGAGAGAGAGAGAAAGGGAGAGAGAGAGAGAGAGAGAGAGAGAGAGAGCTGAGGCTGGCCGCGAACCCAGATCCTCCGGGCTCCGCCTCCCAAAGTACTGGGATTACAAGCGTGCACCACCACGCCCGGCGCTTCCAAATGTTTTTTAAGTAGTATAGATTCCCCCCCTTATCTCTTATTTGCTTCCTTGTGTAAATATCTACATATATTTTCTTGAAGCCATGACCTCTGTGGAACAATTTCCCCCTAGATGAAACTGGAAGTCTAGTTGATGCTAGAATTAGATACAGTATTGCTCCAACTCAGAGAGGGCTATGGGAAAACTTAATTTTTCCCACTGAAAATGTGGTAATTTTATGAAGGAGTCTTAGGGAATACTTTACAATGATTTCTCTTCTGCCCTGGTCAAGATCTTTCTTGCACCTGTTTAAATATCAGAGCTGAAACTAGAGTTTGTCAATTTTAATTTGAAAATAATTTTGGGGTTATATTTGCAAAAGTAATACAGACAATCTCTATACCATTCACCCTACTTTTCTCAAAGCATATATGTTACATAACTATATTACAGTGTCAATTCCAAAAACTATAAATTGATACACTATAATTAAACAGTTTTTCAGCTTTTGAGTTTTTTATTCATTCATTTTTTTCTTATTTTAGTAAAATTCAATGAAATTTTATTACATGTAGATATATGTGACTACTACAACAATAAGAATATTGAAGTTCTATCACCAAAAAGAAACTTCTAATGCTACCATTCAGTGTAGAGTCATTTCCTTCACTGAATGCTAACTTTGTCTATTATTAATTGAAATTAATTTAATTTTAAGAACCTGCACCCCACTTCAAACTTTAGTTCCAGCTAGGTAGGGCTCAATCTATATACATTTAGAGATATAGAAATATTTTACTTTTTTAATGAGTTCATCAGATAATTTAGTTCAAGGAACACAATAAATTTTATTATTCTGATATTCATATGATCTCCATGTCTACATGTTTTTATGCTGTAATGTTAAAGTTATTAGTTTAGAAGCATATTTTATTAGTGTGACTATGATCATTCAATCTAACATCTTAATAATTGATAATTAATAGCATATATACATGCATCTTCCAAAAATATGGCTATAATATTCTAATTATTTTCATATTAAGCTTGGCACTTACTTAAAATATAGCTTAATATTTTGTTAATTTGATGAGTTCCCAAGAACTCTTTTATGACACAAATTGAATCTTCTTCTCTCTTGGTATTCTAAACAATTTCAACCCTGGATACCTGGGAGTTAAAGAATAGAGTTAAATTACATTATGTTTTGAGTGAGGAAAGAATGAAGATATTTAGAACAATTAGAATTGTCAGCACTTCAAAACAACTATTTGGAAAACAGAAGAGACCTTGGGCGCTAGTTCATCTGGATGTTAATGGATATGGTGGTTTGAAAGGGGAATTAGTGTGTGTTTTGAAGCTAATTAAGGCACAGTTGTTAAATGTCACATCTGTTGTTAATAAAGCATATGGTTTTAAGATTTAATCTTGCACAGATCTGGCATATTTAACCAATATCTGCTTATATTTGGATCTGGGATAATTTTATCCTCTTCTGGTTTATTGAAATTCAGTATCTGTGGTTAGATTTTAAGCATGAATCTTTGAAATATTTCAGGGGAAAGTTTTTTATTAGATGATAGTCTGTGATTTAAAATTACATATTAGTATTTGTGTCTTAAGTTAAAATTTATAATGCTAAAGAGTATTATAAGAATAAAAATTATTTCAGCCATGAGATGAGTACTTTTTCCTGGGGCAAATAATTTGAGATTATAGTTAAAGCATTAAAAGTATTGATTCTTGATGAATATCTTTTATTCCCTCAAATCTTTTTAACATGGATTTGACGTTATACTATCTTGCTTCCAAGTCTATGAGTATTAACAATTTGTAAAACCGTATGAAACATACAGCTTTTCACTTGGAATACATAAATATGATAGAAATTTTCCTGAAATTTTTAATTGAAGTTCGACTATTTAGAGCAAGACAATTTTGTGTTTAATGAATATTGTCTGTAATTGTTAGAATATATTTTGTCTTTTTTGTGTGTCTCCTACCTAGAAAGGTAAAGCAAAAAGAAAAGTACTCTCTTCCACTTGACCTCTTTTCACATCTAATTTAGAGCATTGTTTCTGTGGAAGTAACAATCTCCATGGTTACTGGCTAGCAGACTCTCAAAATGTTTTAACTATGTGAGAGGGTCAAATATGGTTGTTATTTTGCATTTCAGTGAATAAAGGGATTCATCCTCTGAGACAGCACCTCTGAAATAATAAATGTGGATGAGATGGAGTGCACTGTAGTGTCTGTAACATATCAATGGCTTATAAATATGTATATATGGGTGGTTATTATCCAATGGCACACACTGTATCTAAATTTGTAATTCATCAAAGTAAATGCTGATGGGTAGAATTGGGTAGTAGTGTCTGATCAGCTCAATTTCACCTTACTGTTCAAATAATGTAGAGACCAACTCTCCAGTTAGGAAATTCATCTTGTTATTTGTGTATATGTCAGAAAATGTCACATTGTAAGGGGAAATTAGAAGTGTCACTGAAAGAAATCTGGAGGCTTTTATAAAGAATAAACATTTCACAAATGGACAGAGGTCTGGCTAAAATGAATACAACTTTAAATTTTCTTTCTTTCTTTTTTTTTTAATACAACACCTGAAGGGGATGGAGAAGTCAAGCAGGAACCATTACACATCTTAACGTTTTTACCATTTCATCCACCACAAGTATTTTCCTAATGGAATCCATTTTCAACATGCCAATTCTATATGCATGCATTTTTATGATACAAAGTAGATAAAAGGTGATACTGTGCTATTTTGGTAAGTCAAAGATTGTGGGTTTTTTTCCAGCTATATAAAATGTGTGGTCAATCTAAAGATTTCAATTGTTAAAAAGCCCTGTGTGTGATTAGTACGTATAAAATGTAACTTTCTTTCTTCTTCAGTATACTTGAATTATAAACTTTTGAGCATGTGACATTAATAGGAAGCCAAAGATTACTCAATTTTAATAATTTTTTCAGTTAGGCATTTTAGCCAATTCATTTTGAACTGGCTAATGACTATAACTGTATTACAATGATAGACCACAGGAACAAACTGAAAGAAGCAGAGCATGGAAGTAATCCTCTGGTGTGTTGGTATTTTGTTTGAGAAGATTTATTCTATGCTCTGTTTCACCCATCCTCAGAGTCAGTCATTTTAATTCAAGAGCTTCGTGTCACCGACTATAAAAACATGTTTTTTCTACTTAAATTCAGCTATTTTACCCCCAAAGGTTGGTGCTGGCTTTTATTTCCTTCCTTCTAAAATTTACAGTCACAGTTTAATATATATTTGTTTCATGTGATAATATTAAGGTTTACTTACAATTAATTTTACTAATATTTAATAATGTAACAAAAATATAAAAGTATACAAGTAAATTAACAAAATTATTACTGATAATTACTGCTCCAATTTGTTGTATGTGCTCTTTGCCTCTTTCATCCTAGCAAAGTAAAAGTCAATATCGGACTTGTGATACTTTGTTATAAAGGAATTAAGTATCTATTAGTAATGATGTCCATAGAAGCACTCATTGACTTAAAAGTTATCTCCAATTAAGCCAAATTATGACAAAATGCAAAACTATATAGAATTTGAAAACATGCTCATGCATAATCACTCTTGTACACAATTTAAAAGTACCTCCATAACTGTTACTATAAGATATTTACCATTTGTTTAAAACATGTTGCGTTTTTGTTCTCAGTTATCAGTCAACTAATCTAGACCAGAAGACATTATAGAAGAGAATGAAGCCCACGCTGTACGTTACACTTAACATGCAAGAATGTCAAACTAAAAGTATATGAAATAGATAATGTTTTATAATAAAGACCATGTTTTAATTTGTTCTATGAATAATCTATAATTTTCAACATTCAATGTTACACAGAATAATTTAGGGATTTTAAAATTATTAGCCAGGCGTGGTGACTCATGCATGTAATCCAAGTACTTGGGAGGCTGAGACGGGAGAATCCGGGTTCACCGCCAGCCTTAGCTACTTAGTGAGGCCCTCTGCAACTTAGTGAGATCCTGTTTCAAAATAAAGAAAAAAAATAGGGCTGGGGTTGTAGCCTGGAGGTAGAACGCACCTGGGTTCAATCCCCAGTACTGCAAAACAAACAAACAACCTATTAGCAATTTCAAAGACTTTATAGTCATTTTTAATTGTAATCTAACTTTTAGAATCTCTGATTTATGGAATCAGAAATATTTGTGTTGAAATACCCACTTCAAGTATATTTATATAGCACAAAATGGAAAACATATCAAATGCATACTAATCTACCTAGGGTAGTGTGATAAGGTTGTATGGTATTTATCTAAAATATTATGAAAACCGCATGCTAGAAAAATATAGAAAATATTTTTGTCACCTATGATGTACCATATAAATATAAGTAATGTCTATTACTTTAGTTATTATTGAGCTCAGGCAGAAATAATCACTGAATTAGAGAGAAGAGAGGTTTTTTTTGAACTGGGGATTGAACTCAGGGGTAATCTACCTCTGAGCTACACCCCCAAACTTATTTTATTTTATTTTTATTTTATTTATTTATTTATTTATTATTTTATTTATTATTTTTTTTTTTTTTTTTGCGGTACCAGGGATTGAACCCAGGGGCATTCTACCTCTGAGCTACATCTCTGGCCCTATTTTTTATACTTTTATTTTGAAACCAGGTCTCACTAAGTTGCCGAGGGCCTCACTAAGTAGCTGAGGCTGGCCACGAATCCGGATCCTCCCAAGTACTGGGATTACAAGCGTGCACCACCACGCCCGTCCTTTTGTTTTTATTTTGAAACAGGGCCTCACTAAGTTGCAGAGGGCCTCACGAAGTTGTTGAGGCTGGCCTCAAACCTACAGTCCTCCTACCTCAGCCTCCCAAGTACAGGGATTGCAGGCATGCATCACCTGCCTGGCAAGGGAAAAGAATTTATTTAAATATACATAGTAGCCGGGTGTGGTGGTGCACGCTTGTAATCCCAGTACTTTGGGAGGCGGAGACCGGAGAATCCGGGTTCGCGGCCAACCTCAGCTCTCTCTCTCGCTCTCTCTCTCCCTGTCTTTCTCTCTCCCTGTCTTTCTCTCTCTCTCTCTCCTTAGTGAGGCCCTCCGCAACTTCGTGAGACCCAGTTTCAAAATAAAGTATAAAAAATAGGGCCGGGGATGTAGCGCGGAGGTAGAATGCCCCTGCGTTCAATCCCCGGTACTGCAAAAAATAAATAAATAAATAAATAAATAAATAAATAAATATACATAGTAGTATAATAGGTCAGAATTTTTCCAGGTGGCTCATGATTGTATGGCAAGGACAATGCCCCTGTTCTCTTATCATAAATTTTTCTATCTTTCCCACAATTTTTAATGTTTATTTTTTATCTTGTATTTTCTAATTAAAAAATTAAAGTTATGTTTATTTAGATAAATATTGCATATACCTCAGGTGTAGATAGTGGTACTTTATATACATGTAAATTTTGAAGAGATTGCCACAACTAATATATCCATCATCTTATACAGTTGCAATATTTTTGTGTGTATAACAATATTGAAGATCTCTTCTCTACAATTTTTACAACTGTAAAACTGAGTCCATTTGGTAACGGAGGAATCAGGCATTGGTATTTAAATTAGTAAATAAAAGTTAGATAAAAACATTAAAGCTGGGCATAGTGACTCATGCCTATAATCCTGATACTTAGGAGGCTGAGACAGGAGGATCACAGGTTCAAAGCCAGCTTCAGCAATTCTGTGAGGCTCACGTCAACTTAGCAAGGCCCTATTTTCAAATAAAAAATAAAATAGGGCTGGGGTTGTGGCTCAGAAGTAGAATGCCATTGGGTTTAATCTGAAGCACCAAAATTTTTTTTTTGAAATTTTTATTCAGGATTTAGATGCAAGCTTACTCTCTGTGTTGATATACCATATGATAATTTTCATATCCAAATAGGTGAATTTCACATGTTAACAAATTTTGCCTCTTCTATTACTTATACATCTTTTCCCCATACTCCATGTATTGTATTTTAGGTTAAATAATATCTGTGAATATATGGTGGTAGCAAAGTCATGTTCTACTCATTTATTTGTTAATTCATTTAGCAAACATTTGAGTGTGTGCTATGTGCCAGGAACCGTGTGAAACACTGGACATAAAAGAAACAAGTCTGGTCTCCACAGTCATTGAGAGTACTATGGAATGTAAACTTTTAAAAATGTAATGTGCCTAAAAATGGTATAAAGAAGTTCTCATTATAGACAAAATGTCAGAAGGATTTCTGGCAGTTGCTTCTTGAACATTTTTTTTTCCCTTTAAACTGAAGGTTGAACCCAGGGGCTTTTTACCTCTATGCTATACCCCCAGCCCTTTTTACTTTTTTTATTTTGAAATAAGGTGGTCATAAATTACCATATGCTGGGTTTCAAACGGAAGATCGTCTCCCTAAGCCTCCCAGGTACTGGGATGACACATATGCCTCATGACCAGCTTCTCGAATAATGACTTTATTAAGGAGTTCTCTGTTAGTGATATACCTAAATTAGTAAAGAGAAAATCCTACCACCATATGATAGCTGTCTTGGGCAAGGAATAGGCACAAAACGTCATGGTTACGTGCAGGATGAAAGGGTCGCCTGGCACTGAACAACAGAATGAAGCAAGGAAAGGTTCATGGAGGAGATAAGGTGTGTAATAGATTCTGAGGCACAAGTACAGAGTCACAGGTTAAGAAATGGGGAGGGCAGAGTAGAAATAAAGAGATCCCAAAAAAGAGTGTATAGGTAGAGAGCCAGGATAAAATATTGGTCATACTAGAGGTCATAGTTATTCATATTTTGGCAAACTTGTTCTGAGTAACACACACTGCCATCTTCTCTTTTTTTTAACAGAACATGATATAGTATTGCTTTCACTTTTATATAATTATGACATAAAGGCCTTATTTTACTTTCTAAAACAGTATTTAGAAAAGAGCAGAAACATTTTTTCTGGTATCATTTATTAGCAGCATGACATTTGAATTATTTTTATCTCAGGTTAAGGCTGATAATTCTGTTTCTGGGTCAATATTAGTCTGTTTGTATCAATCAAAAGGAGCCAGGTCAATAGCCTCTGTGCTCCTGTTTCTCTGCCTTGAGACTCTTTTAATTCCAATTGGATACAGCAGGTGGCACAGACTTGCATAGATACTTTCAGAGGCTTCAGTTATACATTTTCTTTTGAGTTGGTCTGGTCATTAATCACACGTCGGACGTGTTCTTTTTTTGGTTATTTTAAACAATATAACTGAGAACAGTGTTAAAGAGGTGGAAAAAACACACAAATGCTTGTTTTTCTTAATTTCTTTGCAAAAGAACTTCTCTATATAAAATATTTCCAAAGGAAAAATCTAATGAAAAGTGAATGAAAAATAGAATTTCAGTTCTATATATATCATCCAGAGTTCACAGGAGGCCTGTCTAAGCCATCTATTTGGAACATCAATAGTATCATTTTGGGGAACTGAAGGAAATATGGCAATAAAGTAATCACATTTTAAATAAAAATTATATTTCAAAATACAACAAATATACTCAACCTGGACCTAGAATTTCCAATTTTATCCAACCACAGTTCCCCACTCTGTTTCTCTTTTTATTTCAACATCAGGTATATACTTGTGAAATTTATGAATGTGGACGTAGTTACTACTTAAATATACAAATATCTCCATTAATTATTAACAAATATACATTATTGTAATTTATGTACCTTAAATTTTATTTTATGTTAGAGTTTTAATCATCCAATTCAATTATAAATTATAATTGTGCAGTTTTGGATTTAACAAGTATATATACTTTAACCTCTTCCATATCAGAGTATAGAACATTTTTGAGTGATGGAAATACTTTAGCAGTAATTTTAAAGGTTTTATAGCCTAAAGTCAGAAAGATAGCTAGTAAAGCAGTCATTATATTAACATTGAATGTAATATGTAACTAATTAACATCTCATTAATATGTACTGATGAAATTATATAAGATCCATGAGGGCAGAGATTATTGTCAGATTTGTGCAATTCCATAATTGCCTGTGACACATGCTAGGTGTTCAATGTATTTATATTGAAAGGATGGGCTAAGAATTAATCACTTCCATGGATAGCTATGTTTATTTGTCAACTTTCATATTTCTTAATATATTCAATTATAATAAAAGAAACAAGTTTTTTTAAATGTCCCTATTTGAATATTCATCTGCATTGATGAAATAAAATTTTCAATAAAGAAAAATTTATATCAACATTCACAGAGTGTTCTGATAAATTTAATGATTTTTAAACATATTTAACCATTTTACCCTTTCAGTCTCCACACCTTTTTTTTTTTTTTTGTGCTGCGGATTGAACCCAGCCAGGGTCGTTCTACCTCTGAACTACATCCCCAACCCTATTTTTATTTTTTAGTTTGAAACAGAGTCTCACTAAATTTCAGAGGGCCTCACTAAGCTTCACAGACTGGCCGCAAACCTGCAATCTTCCTGTCTCAGCCTCCCAAGTACTGGGATTACAAGCATGCACCACTATGCCTGGCTATCTATCATGGCATTTAAAATATTATTTTTGTCTAATTAACCAATGCTATTTCAATTTATATTTACATAATCTAATTATTTGCCAAATTATTTAATAGTCATGGATACACTGCCTCATATGACTGATACAAAATTAAAACATTAAAAACAATATGTTATTGAAAAACAATTATCAACTTCTAGATTATTGCCTAGATAATTTTTCACATATAGCAAAATTTGTTAGACTACTAAAAAGCTGTCATCCAGACATAAGCAATTGTCTTTGATGATGGTAAAAATTAAACAATAGCGATCCAAACTTTTTTATTCCTGGACAGTTGCAGTTCTCCATGACAGCAGTAATTTTTAAAGCCTGGAAAATCTATTTCATATAGTAGGGTCAGGAGTTGTTATTACCAGTAACAGCAGATGCTTCTAATTTCATGACAGCAGAAAAGGTCTCACTGATTATGATTGTTATAAAATTTTAGACAATAGATATTTCCATTCTTTGTAGCACCATTCTCCTCACAAAATAGCTTATTTCATTCTTTTATAGCCACTCTTCTCATGAAATTGCATACTCTATTCTTTTTGATAGCAAATAGTTCTCATTCACCCTTGGCTCTTCCCAAAGGGCTGGGCTTTTCTGACAGCCATGTCCTTCCTGAGTTCCATCATACCAGAATACACTTTTCTTCCAGTTTCTCTCCCATTTTAATCTGTGTTTGGGTGCTCATTTGGCAGCATCCAGCCTATCACGCTATACTATGTACTCATTTCAATGGTGCACATGCCTGGCCTAGTTACTTTGAAAAAAGAAGCAAAACTAAACAAATATCAGCAAAATTAACAAGGGAGCATAATTATCAGTTATATATGTACTCAGTGGCCACCCTCCAATGGCAATCAATGGTATGTTATTTTCTGAAAGAAAAATAAAGGCAAATAAACTAACTGAACCACAGTAGCAGGTACCCTGAAAATTCATGAAAGAAAATAATCTCTTCTGAGCTAAAATACAATCCAATTTCTTTAGAAACTGTACCCCTGGCATTTTGGAATAATTTTACTAGAAGCTTTAAAAGATCATATTCTAGTCCTCAGTTAGGTACAAGTAAACTTAGAGGCATCCAGCAATTGCAGTTAAACTTTACAGCACTGGGAAATCTCTTTATGAATGCAGGTGTCTCCAGTATTTACTTTTGGAATATTTTGAATTAAAGAGTTGAGTCATATATATGTCAGAAACTTCTATCTTTAGTTGATGATAAGGAAGGATGTTATACAATTGTTCATTCTAGTGAATAAAGAAAATATTGACAATAATAACATAGCTGTTCAAGATCAACAACAATAAAATGAAATTAGTACGAATCAGCCACACTTTGTTACAGGTGGGAAACTGACTTTCAAAATGAATGTGGAACACAAAGAAAGAAATGAACACTCTATATTCATTTTTCTTTAATTCAAATTTATACAATTCTAATCCTATATAAAAGGGGAAGAAAGAGAAAGACTGTGATGTCTACACATATTCCCATATATCTTCTTTCATCTATCATTATGCATGTATATTTCATTATATGATGAGGAATAATAATTAATAGAAGCTAAAAAATACAAACATTTTTAAATTAAAGACTTACTGTGATTTAAACTATTTTTATGAAAAAATTTCTTGGCATTTTGCTTTTGGTTTGGGGAAATATGAAACAAATCTAGAAGTAATGTACACATGGAAGATTTTATTTCATAGTAAGACATATGTTGCCAGAAAGAAAAAGATTGTAAACCAACACATGGGGCCAAATGAATATCATGATTCTTTATAAGGACAATTGAGTGTGTGATTATTAGGATCAAACTATTCTTACCTGCATCTTCACTTTAGAATATAAAGTACATGATAATAGGTACCTCGGTTATGTCTAGAGCAAAATTTAACATATAATAAATACTGGATACATATTGGTAAATGAATAATTAATTAAATGAGTAAAATGATATAAGTATCAAGAAAAGAAATACTATAAATAATTCATCATTTGTTCATTAAAGAATAAATCATGCAAAATTAATTTTTAGCTTAGACAGAATTATTGATTATATAATAATTACATATGCAAAGGATATCTCAAGCTAGAACACCATATAATCAGCTAGTTTATATAATTAACTAGATTTCAATTTTTAAATAGATATAATTAAATTGGTTACTTGGACAAACTTTGTAATATTCACTGATAGCCTTTCTTTGACACTTTCTTATTAAATTATTTTACTGTTATAGATGTAAATGATAACATAAAAATAGAATTGTCAGATATGTGAAGGAGTTATTATGTAAACTATTTGATGTTTTTAAATTTAATAGGCTAAAGTAATAGAAACTAAGTTTAATCTTAATAGGGACAAAGTTCAAGAATTTAATTTAGACAGATTTAGTTACACAGATATAATATGAGACAGAGTTGACTTGTTAGAAATTACTGTGAAAGCATTAGGGGAAATTTAGTTGAAATGAAACCAAATAAGCAATAAGTAAGTGCAGTATAAATCTAATGCAAAGTAAGCTTTTCTAAATAAAAATATGTCCTACCACTTTTATATTATTGCATATATAAAACACATATAAAATTGACACTTAAGTGTGCATATAATCCCTTAGTCTTCCACATGGCATTCTATCCTGAGACTTTGTTATATTCCTTATATTTCACATTTATATTCTTTAATAAGTATGTAGTATATTTGAGGGATACTCAGGGAAAAATATTCCATTTTCTCAAATGTATTCCAATTATTTCATATTTTACTTATATGGAATGCATATTAATCTCAAATCCAGGTCAATTCAAATCTTGGCCAAAATACAGTAGAACTTTTTTCAGGGTTTTTTATTACATCAACAAATGAGAAAAAAAGTACTAAGTGAATTAGATGTAAAATCAAGGGTGTGAAATATTGTTAGCTATGAAAAGAAGTTCAAGGAGAAAAGATTGAGGTATTAAATGTCAATGTTGCTAAATCAAATCAAATGTGGACTAAGAATTGACTATCAAATGTAGCCGAATGGAGGTCACTTTCTGTGGATGGACAGGAAAACACTGCTTGATTTTTCAAGAATTAGCAATGAATGGAGAAGTGGCCTCATGCTGGATGTGGACCCTTCTTAGTTAGGGTAGGAAGTTAAATAATGCCTGTATGCTGATAATAGTGCTCCAGAAAGCAAATAGAAAATCCATGATGCAGGAGAGAAAGGAAAATTGGCGAAGTGTTGCCATTAAAAATACAAATGTTGAATTCTGTGGGGAGAAAATGGAGGTACTGCTTTGGGTGGGAACTTGGACAATTTATCCATTAAATTGTCCAGTAGATGAGAAGTATGCTATGAATACAGGTAGAGAAGAATTGTTAGATGTGGTAGTCAGGCTTTGAAAAAGCTCCCTCTGACTTCTATTTTTCCCCCCTTGTGGAATAAGAACCAAAACTTTTATCAGAGCAGTAAGTTATTTTGGAATGTAGGGTAGAAGTGAACTAGACAAAGTCCTATGGTTTATCAGGTAGTATCATCTCAAATCTAATGGTTATAAATTTAGGGGTGACCATTTCACATGTCCACTTCCATGGCTTACAGTCCTCAAGCTATTTGCAGCTGTAAGAATTCAGGCAATGAGTACGTAACACTGGAGTATGCGCTGTTGAATTTAAAATGGTTGAAGCAAATTAATTCTACCAAACTGTGTAAATATCAAGACATTAAATGGCTTAAGTTTTATTTGAACTGGTTTGCTTTATTTAGACATGTGGAATATACATTGGGGGATCAATTCACGGGACACTGTGGAGTGGTGCAGAAAGTGAATAGGATATACAGTTATGAGCACATCATAGAAAGAAAAGGGGCTTCAGGAAAAAGTGAGAGCGATCAGTAGAAAAGTAGAAGGGAATGATTGGGGGAGAAGGGGAGGCAAATGCTTGAGGAAGGAAACAGATCAAATAATGTTATGTTCACATGTGAAGGTTTCACTACCAATCTTACTAACGTGTAGGAAGGGAGGAAGGGGAAGCTGCATGGGATCCAGAGGAAAATGCACCAAGTGAAGTATGATATACATATGTATCACTTTGCACACACCTCTAATCCTAGTACTTGGAAGGCTGAGACAGGAGGATAGCAGATTTGAGACAAGCATCAGCAAGTAGTGAGACTCTCAGCAACCTAACAAGACCCTGTTTCAAAGCAAAAAAAAAATAAAAATAGGGCTGGGGGTGTAGCTTGGAGGTAGAATGCCCCTGAGTTCAATCCCCCATACCTCACACACACACACACACACACACACACACACACACACACACACACACTTAAATATATAACTTTGTCAGAAACTCAAGGGTATAATAATATTTTATTAACAATAATAATAAAATAATACTTAATGAATTATTAAATATAACTGAATCTCATGTTGCATAATTACAGCACACCAATAAAATCATATATAAAAAGAATAGAAGAAATTCTTGCTTCATAACTATCCTATGAGCATGGAGTTTACTAAGTTGATCAGTCTCAGTTGTTTAGTTGTTTAATTTTCAGTTTAGTGGGAGTATTTAATGAGATAATATATATGAAATATCTTGAAATGCTTTTGCTGAGATGAAATAATCACGTTTATTTTTTACTGATCAGATTTAGATCCCCATGAACAATCCCATTTGTTCTGCTCACCAGCTACCTTTCTTACACCATTGCCATATATTCTCCCAATCACCACACATCTTCATGATAGAACTGTCTTGATTAACATTTCACCTCTGACTTCATGATATTCTACTAGCTGCCCCTTGCTCTTTTGACATTTCTAGCTAAATTCATCCTGGGGACATTCAGATGTTATTTCCTAATAGAGTAATAAAGGTTAGAGGACACTTCCCTGACTTAGGAATTCTGAGATACAAAATGTCACATAAAAATTAATTTCTCAAAAACCACATTTAGGTACAATTTTTTTCTATACATTTTTAAATACACAGACTTATTGCATAAGTTCATTCATTCATCATCTTATACTTTTTCACTTTTGCGCATTTTATAGATAAAATATGTGCCAACTTTTAAACATAAAATTAATTTTATTAAAGAAATGTTAGTAAAGTTATTCATTTATTGATTTAAACTAATTTACCTATAAATTAAAATGTGTGTTAGTATACCAAATGAGAATATTTTGTAGATGTTGCCAAAGATGATTATATTAATATAAAGTTATTTTTATATTGCAAAATATTATGAATAACTTAGATATGCAAATTGCTACTTAGTGAGGCCCTCCGCAACTTCATGAGACCCGGTTTCAAAATAAAGTATAAAAAATAGGGCCGGGGGTGTAGCGCGGAGGTAGAACGCCCCTGGGTTCAATCCCCGGTACCGCAAAAAAAAAAAAAAATAAATAAATAAATAAATAAAATAAAACAAAATATAATTTAATTTTGGGGGTAAGACACAAAACACTGTGTTCTTCCCAGGAAATTCTATTCTATCAATTCTCTTATAATCCAGCATCATTTCTGTGTATGTTCATCAGCTCCCTGCTCCAGTGTTTTGTGAGAGGGAGCAGTATAACCCCAAACTCTGGCACTTGAGGTAGATATTGGTAAAGGACATTTTGTTCAGAAAGAAGAGGGAGGAAAATAGTAAGAAGTAGATTCAGTTTAAATTCATCCTTATCAATAGAGGTGAGCACCATAGGTTAGATAAAAGGAGATAGGCTCAATCTACTAGAAAAATCAAAGCAGATTAAAGCAAATATACCTGCAGGCTCAGGAATACACATAACATTATTTCAGGGAAACAGTCATCATTTTCTTTTAAAAAAAAGTGTCTTATTGCTGCTTCCAGATGCTGAGAATCATGTTTCAATGAGAAAATAAGGACTTTGAAAATGTTGTGTTATGAATAAAAAGTTTTACCTTGAAACTGCTTATTTCTAGAACATCCTGCTTTCTGTAGAAAGAAGCTTGAGGTGGAAGATGTTGCTGTTACTGAAAATCCAAAGATGAAGGGCAATGAGAAAGATAAAACAATTGGAAAAGGTCTTTGTGAGACTTGACATATCACTTAGATCTTGTTTACTTCATCTGTGTGTTGACAAAAAAGAATCCTGATAGAAGGTTTCAGTCCTGCCCAGTTGAACTGAGGCTCAGTTTCACGGGAGTTCTGTCCATAGGCATCTCCAAAGTAATTAAACCATAGCAAAATGTCACTCTTGTGAAAATCTATATGGCTTACAAACTCTTTTTCCTGAGGATACTTAAAATGTTTTATTAATTATGCAGTTAAGACTGATAATTTTAAAATTAACAAATACTTGTATGCACTTCAGTTCAATTAGAACACCATTATTTGGGACATTATCAGAGTCCCTTTAAACATCTCATCTAAGACTATTTTTTTTTCTTCTTTGGAGTTGAGAAAAGTCTTGATTTTAACCTTTTTTTTGTAATACCTTTTTAAAACTTAATTTTTGATAGTTGCCTTAATACAATATTCTGATGCATTAATACAAGTGGGTAAAAAGTTCTCCTTTTTATGCTTAAAATAAGTTTCAAAGCCCTTGCAGTGATTAAATTGCATTTAACAAGATTTTAAAACATTTAGTTGTTTTATTATTTAGCTTAATTTATCAATCCATTGTTCTAACAATATGTCCCAAACCTAAAACCCACATAGGAAAATTATTCTTGGTTTTACAGGAAGGAATTTGATACTTTCCTGGAGTTTAATTATCTCTTCAAAAATTTTTATTTCAAATGCTTATGGAAAACAAAACACCCTTTCATTAGCATTTGGAATAGAATAGAGATCCTCGGTTTTTTTAGAATTTTACTTCTCTGTGTATTTTCTACAAAGTATAAACTTACTCTCACTTGCATATGTGCATTTATAACATTGCACAGTTAGGAAAAAAAGTATTTTATATATGTAAATTTTAAATCAATATAGAAGTTAATCATTTAAATCTACTTATCAGTACATAGAACATGGCTTAGAAACATCGCAGTACAATTTTAAGATACATGGTCCTAGATGGTAGATTTCTAATAAAAATTTACTGGATCTTTATTTTTTGAACCCAGCACATAGTATATTGCCTTTGTCTAGAATGTGCTTGATATAGAAGAAATATTTGTGATGAAGGTTGAATAGATAGAAAGAAGAACAAAATTATGTCCTTTTCAGGAAAATTGATGGATCAACGGCACATTACACTAAGTAAGATCAGACAGTCTCAGAGAGTCAAGGGTTCTTTTTTTTATGTTTTTATTGGTGCATTGTAGTCTCACATCACAATGAGTATCAGTTTGGTGTTAACATACATGCACACAGCTCTTGGTGTCCCTCCCCCCTGCCTCCCACCCTGCCTCCCCCCTGCCTCCCCCCCACATGTAGCACTGAGAATGATATTGGTATAATCTCATATATACACATTGTTTATGACAGTAATTCCATAGATTCACTTCTTTCTTACCCTTCCCCTTCCCCTTCCCTTGTACCCCTTCCCTTCCACCACTGAGAGTTCTCCGTTGTCATTGGAGTCCCTTTTGTGTCCCTACTACTCCCTAAGTTGTGCATATTAATGAAAACATATGTCCCTTCTTTTTTTGTGATTGGCTAATCTCACTTAACATAATGTTCTCCAGATCTTTCCATTTTCTTGCGAATGCTGTTATTTTGTTCTTCTTTATTGCTGAGTAGAATTCCATTGTGTGTATTTCCCATAATTTTGTAATCTATTCATCTGTTGATGGACATCTAAGTTGGTTCCATAATTTGGCCACTGTGAATTGTGCTGCTATGAACATGGGAGGGTTCTATGTTTTCTCTCATATGTAGAAGCTACAGAGAAAATAGAAAACAAAAGGAGCTTCAGATAAATGAGGAGAGAGATCAGTGGAATAGTCGTAGGGGATTGGGAAAGGGAGGTGGGGAGGGAAAAATAAGAATTGAAGCAGGGAACAGTTCAAATAATGCTACATCCATATATGAAGGTATCACTACCTTTTTCACTGATATGTTTGGGGCGGTGAATCTGGAGGAAAATATACCAAGGGCTTGTGCATGTATATTTGTATGACTTTTATATATATTTGCATATATATGTATTTGATAACTTTGGCTATAAATCCCTGTGGCCAAATCATCCTGATGGAAATGTATCTTTGAGCTTCAGACATTTCTTTCTAATCCTGCATTTGCTCTCAAGTACCTGGTCAGGAATACAGAAAACAAAGATGCCAGAATTCTGAATATTCTGGAATAATCCAAATAAAATGTTTTTATGTATGTCTGAAAAGGTTAAAATAGATATATAGAAATGCAAATATGTAGGAATTATTTTCATTTTTAATACTTACTTTTTCTTTTTTTTTTCTTGCGGTACCGGGGATTGAACCCAGGGGCGTTCTACCTCCGCGCTACACCCCCGGCCCTATTTTTTATACTTTATTTTGAAACCGGGTCTCATGAAGTTGTGGAGGGCCTCACTAAGTAGAGAGAGAGAGAGAGACAGGGAGAGAGAGACAGCGAGAGAGCTGAGGCTGGCCGCGAACCCGGATCCTCCGGTCTCTGCCTCCCAAAGTACTGGGATTACAAGCGTGCACCAGCACGCCCGGCTTAATACTTACTTTTAATTCTAAATCTTTGGTGATATAAAATATCTGACTTCTAATATTAGATCACATTGAATTAACTCTCATAGCTACCCTATATTAAAATATATAAAAGTAAGTATTTGCATTCAAGAAATAAATTAATGTGTTCAACACTATAAAGAAGCCTCCTCAAGAATAGAGGTCAATTATAGTTCCAAATGAACTATAAATCATATTTAAAATAGCCAGCCTCAGCAACTTCACAAAGCCTTCCACAACTTAGTGACACACTTCTTCAAACTTAAAACTAAAATAGGGCTGGGGTTGTAGCTCAGAGTTAGAACCTCTATGGGTTTAATCCCCAGTACCACATACACACACAGAAAAAATTAAATAGTCTGGTAATCTATAAAAATAATTTATGATGACAATGACCAAAAATATTCCTATTACCTTCTATTGATAGTATCTGTCCTATAAAGCTCTGTTTTACAGGTTCCATATCATTGTGTGCAAAAAATTGTGGGACATTTATAAAACTTCAGTATTAGAGTGTAAAATATTGGAGGTAAAATGTGATCCATTTAATCATTAGAGATATTTCTTACATTGCAGATCACTTAAACTCAACCTTAGAAACCTCAATGAATATTTCAAATGAGTTTCACATGCACTTCTATGGACAAAAAGGTTTGGGAATTACAAATCAGAGATGTTGGGCTAGAGATGCTTCAATTTCAGAGGTATGGCTCAGGAAGACTGCAACAAATAATGGAGCAAGAAATGAATGTGGATTATGATTAATAGACATCCCAAGGCATAGGTGAATAGTGCTGAAATAGGAAGCTAGAACTTCCTTCTACTACTTGTCAAAGACAATGATATTCAATGTAAAACATACATGTATTTTTTGGCCATTACTCATTTCCCCAAAACAATCCAATGTAAAAACTATTGAGTTTCATTTAAATGTCTTCTCTGAAATCATTCTTCTTCAGCTTATCAGAGATGACATCCTTCTCTGCCGCCATTATAAATGGCCTCTCTTTCAGCTACTGTGACCACACTATTGATCGGCCTATCGTGTAAGTTCTAGGGTAGTTGACTAATTTCAACTGACTATGCCTGAACTTCAGGAGTCACAAAGATTCTTTAGGAGTCCACAGGCCTAATTCAACCCAAAGGCATTTGTATAATCTGGGAGTTTAGAATAGTTTTGATATTTTAGAAGGTTGAAAACAAATAGACAATAAACCACAAATACAAATCTATGACAGAGATCATATGTGACTTGCAAACGCTAAATTTTTTATCATTCTACCCATTACAGAAAAGGTTTGCTGACCTCTGATCTACTTGGTTGTCCAACAGTACTTTGGTGATGCGTGCTTTTTGGATATTAATGTGTGACAAAACATTTTTATACTGTGTGTCCACTCCCATATGTTTGCACATATGATTCTACCATGGTTCTTTTTTTCTCTATTATTCTGAGCCTTTTCTTTCCAGGTTCCTGACTACTACTCAACTCAGGCTATTTCTCTTTCAATAAAAAGCAGGAGCCCTACCCTCAGCTATACCTACTTGGCTTATTTTCCCTCTCTGACAACTGTCTTTCAGGACCATGTCTGCATGTATTTTTTGAGGCCCATGTAGGTTCATAGGCCCAAGCAGAAGACACAATTCCTGGACTTTATTACTCATGGCACAAAAAGCAACATGAGCTTAATGTTCCTGTCAGTTTATCTTGCTCTAAAACCTTGCAGGATTGATTTGTAGGTGGCTTCAGGTGGATGCTTTCCACACAGTAGATTATGTCACTACTGAGAAAACTTGATTTAAGGAAACCTCTACATTATAAAGAAGCTGCTAGCAAATCTGCCCACACTTTACCCCAGTGTGAGACATTATCTTTACTACTCTGATGAGTAAGCAAATCTGTTCTCTGCACCAGAGGGAGGAGAGAGGCACTGTTTATCCTCCTAGCCTGTTTACTATAAAATGATCCTTGGAAAGATATCTATAACAAATGTTTGTCACACTTTTTCTCAGAAGATGAGCAAAACCACAAGAGGCAAACAGAAAATTCCTCCCAGTGAGAGTGTGTGTGTGGGTGTGTGTGTGTGTGCGCGTGTGTGTGTGTGTTGTGTACTGAGTCATATGAGTAACTAACTTCTACTACAGGGTACATTCCATAATTCTTTTTTTCCATATTTGTAATTTTCTTCAGGTTCTTGTTATTTTTTCAGATTTGCCGACTGTTATAGTTACATACAGAATGTCCCCTAAAGAGCTCATTTATTAATAGTCAGGGTCACCATAGTTAAGTCATGAGAGCTGTAATCTCTATAAAATTATCTGGGTGGTGGTCCAGGCTGGTAGGATGTGGCTGGTGTAGGTCCCTGGGACTGCAGCCTTGGGGATTATGTATGGTTCCTCCTCCCCATGCTTGCCCTCTTGCTTCTAACCTCCATGATGTGAGAAGGAAAGCCTTGAGCCCCCCCACTCTCTGCCCTGAGATCCATGGTTCCTGGTCTCATATGGACTGAACCCAAAACCTTAAGCAAATGAATCTTCCTTCCTCTAAGTTATGTGCTCAGGTCTTTGGATTATATCAGTGAAAATGCTGACTAAGACACCAACCTACATTATTGAAAAAGATAAAAATACCAAATTAAGAAAAAATTTGTTCATAGTTTTTTTAAAAAGAAAATTTCATACTTTTATTGCATGTATCTTAAATGTATAATTTAGTATGTTTCAATGGATACATATATCTTTGTACTCTACACACCATCAACAAAATGGATATTTTCTTCATCCCAGTATCTCCATCATACCCATTGGCAGTTACCCACCTCCTCTCCTGTTTTGAATATTTTTTGCCACAATTTGTGTCTGTTCTAGAATTTTACATTAAAAAATCCTATGTGCATTTCTTTTTCTTGATATTTTTATTTAATATAATGTCTATAGGATTAATCTAAATTAATTTGTGTATTAGAAATTTGTTCCTTTTCATTGTTGAGTGGCATTTCATTCCAATGTATGATATTAAGAAAACTCGATTATCTATTATCTCTGTGTATTGGACAGGGTTCTCTAGATTAACAGAATACACAGAATGAATATATTTGAAAAAAGGGATTTATCAGATGGGCTTACAGTTTGAAGCAATGTAGTCCCAGGTTCTGATTGCATGTGGAGAGTCAGAGGAACCAGTAGCTGGTCGAACGGTCTAAGAGATAGAGTCTTAGGATTGGAGCAACCACTAATTCAGTCCCAGTCCAAGATGTGAAGATCAGGAAGCTCTTTGGAGAAATGATGGTGAAGTTTCAGTTCCAAGAGCGGGAGGCCGAGAAGATCAAGAAGCTCTTCGGAGAAAAGCGAAACCGGCGGCCGACGATCTCAGGCGAGAGCAGATGCGTTTTTCCTCGGAAAGAGTCGCGCACACTCTACGCGGCTTCTCCCTCTTTATCTAAGTCCGCACCTATCAGAATCCTGCTGCCTACATTCAGGGCAGGGCTTTCTCTTTAATCTGCTGTTACACACCCAAAATCACATAATCTTGGGTGTGTCATGATCAGGTCAAGTTGACAACTTCGATTAACTATCACACTCTGCCACACATTTGGATAACTTCTTAGTTTTAAAACATCTGAATAAAGCTTCTATGAACATTCATGTATGACTGACTTTCTTTGTAGACATATATTTTTATTTCTTCTTTAATAGAATCCTGATTGGAATTACACTTTAAAAAACAATATTTGCTTTCTAAATTCTTTCCATCTCATCTCAATTACTTTTCTAATTTTCTTCCACCTTTTCTTTGACATTTTTGGCATCTATAATTTAGGAAAATGTCAGTTCTACAATCAAAAGTATATATGAACATATTAAAATTTGTTCTTAATGGAGGGACAAGCAAAGAGCAATGGGGAAAAAAAGAAATGCCTTAGTTGTGCAAATAAGAATCAGGAAAAACATTTTACAGTTGTTGGCAACATGAGATATGACTTGATAGGCATTCAGTATTTTTACATATGTTGGGAAATACTCGAGGAGCTGTCCATCATACAATTCCAAAATAAATAGAAGCATGAGGGTGTGTAGCACCAGAGTATGCTTAGAGTATTCACTTTAGAGCAGAAAGGCAAACTGTGAAAGAATGAGGTTATGGGTGACAGAGATATACAGGAACTAAACGTCTAGATTTTTGAGTATCATTTTTAAAACAGTTAACACCTTTATTTCCAAAAGTAGGTGTTTTTATTTTACATTTTTGTTTGTCTTGCTTTTGTCTTACATTAAACTACTCTTCAAAGTTACTACCAGTACTCTCACAAATGAAATGAGTTATCTTTAGAGATTAAATATTCATTTTAGCCAATTTTGAACAATCCTGTATCAACAAATATCACTAAATGATATTGTTTATTCATTATATAAAGATTTCTACTTATATTAAACATAATATGTATGCATCTATATTTCTAGCCTATATACTATTTTCTTTATATATGCAAATGTACTTTATGTTATGTATAATATTGTCTATAAAATTACATGAAAGCCAATGCCTATGGATGTATTGCAGAAAGCTTCTAATCTTTAACGATGAAATCTTGAACTTAAAAAATATATTTTGGACCTTTATACTGAAAATGTAATATGAGAATGCCCTTATCATGTAATTTTTATATTTTTGTATTCAAAGTTGCATGGAAAGGTACTTTATATGATTATCATAGAAACAAATTCCTTCAGTATTTAAGATATTATATGGGTAAAATATTAAGTCCTGAACTATTTATCTTTTCTCCTAAATATTTTCAATATGACTTCTTTATATTATTTTACGTTTAGTACCTTGTTTACTTGTTTAATTTATTTGATCATTTTAATTCCCCTAAATTTTCTCCAAATTAATTCTGTCAGTGTTCTGCAATGTTATATTTCAACAGATATATTAGTCCAGAAGTATTTCTTACTGAACAAACAAAATGTAAAACAAAACAAAAAGAACAATAAAAAATTAAATTTCTCTGAATTTTTCTACAGTTATTGTCATTCTACTTTCTCATATTCAAATTTCCTTTCTCATCCAAAGAGATGACACTATAATGTTATGCATTTATGTAAGCAACTTCCATAATTCTTATTTTATCCATTAAACACCTGTACTTGAAATTTTGTCACACCTATAATTAGGTTTATCTATCAGCTAATCATATTTCTGAAGAAACTATTACTTACATTGGTTTATTAACATATATGTAGTATCTGTCAATAAATTAGAAATAGTGTGTTCTAACAATAAAAATTGATTAGCAATTTCAAAATATAATTTTTTAAGTGTTGTGTTCAAAGTCTTAAAACAACTGCATCAGCAGGGCGTGATGGCACACGCTTGTAATCCCAAGCTTGAGACTGGAGGATCCAGGTTCCCGGCCAGCTTCAGCTATTTAGTGAGGCCCTCTGCAACTTAATGAGACCCTGTTTCAAAATAAAGAATTAAAAAATAGGGCTGGGGGTGTAGCCCGTAGGTAGAATGCCCCTGGGTTCCATCCCCAGTACCGCAAAAAAAAAAAAAAAAGGCTTGGCAGAAAAATGAAAAAGAGAGCCGGACATGGTGGCGCATGCTTGTAATCCCAGTACTTGGGAGGCTGAGACCCGAGGATATAGGTTCGCGGCCAGCCTCAGCTACTTAGTGAGGCCTTCCACAACTTAGTGAGACCCTGTTTCAAAATAAAGAATAAAAAATAGGGCTGGGGGTGTAGCTCAGAGGTAGAATGCCCCGGGGTTCAATCCCTAATGCCACAAAAAAAAAATTGCATCACTGACTTTAAATCATGACTTTTTCATTATGAAGGGCAGGCTGTAAAAAGTGAATATGTTAAGTGAAAGTAAAAAACTTTCCTAAAGCCATTAAGAGGATACATCCACAATGAATTACTAAGCTTTAATTTTAAACACTAGTGAATCTGAAATTGCTACTTTTATGATAGGCTTCTTGCAGGTTTCCATTTCCAGTGACAGCTATACTTCAGTAATCTTACAACTATTTGCTGCTGCCATAAAGCCCTTGCTTAGCCATGATAACATGCTGTTTCAATTTTCTAACACAAAATCAAATATAATGTTTCTGTTCAATCATCACAATACACTTTTTAAGGACCATAAGAATCAGGAAGTAGATAGGATTAAAAAGGATGAACTCAAGATTTAGATTTTTATTAAACAAAATAATATGAAACAATTTTAAATCCATTTCCTCTATTATTCAGTATTTTAAAGTTAATTGGCAGTATTTCTATACTTTATAGCATAATTGAAGCAATGACTAAATTATTAAAAGTGATGATATCTTTATAGCATTTTCTTTTTATCTGCCCTAGTTTAGCAAACTTCTAAAGAGCATCATGGAACACAAACCATCTTTTATTTGTGAGTGCATTAAATATTTCTGCAAAACTCAGTGTTTTATATTTTAGGTACATAGTGAAATACACGCAAAACTTTTTATTTTAGGAGATTAACACAAATAGATAAGTGAAATGAAATGATCACTAGAGAAACTAACACATGAAATAGCCTAATTAGAAAGATTGATGAAAAGCAGATTGGACAATATTTCCAAATAAAGTGGTTTGTATAGTGCACATATAAAAACCCAGTTAAATAATGTAGGACGTATCCTGTAATGTAGAAGAGTGGAAGATAATACCAGGAAAGTTTATGCAAACCCCAGGCCATTCTGGTGACAAAGTCCTTCCATGACTAGACAGAGCCTCTTTGATGGTTTGGAGACTTGTACTATAAAGCACACAGGGGGGCATAAATCATGCAGAGGCTTCCTGGTACAGTCCAAACTACCTGCTGTTCCTTACTTTGTATACATACCTTTGACAATAATGACAATCTCTTGACCTCCATATCCAGGTTTGTTTATTTTTCCCTGCCTGTTTGCTTACTTTTCCATTCTAATTTTCTTAGTTTTTTCCATTTTTCCATATTCTCTCTCTCTCTCTCTCTCTCTCTCTCTCTCTCCCAGCAGCATCAGATAGAGATGGTTCAATTTTATTAAGTCCAAAGGGCAAGGTTGAAGATATTGAAATACAGAACGGTCGAGAATTTCCAGGGAATCAATCTGTTTTCCCATTAATTAGGATGTATTTAATAAAGAAAATAATAGAAAAATGCTGGCATATGAGAATAGATACAATAATTCTTTATTAGTAAAATAGAGACATATTTTTCTGTTATAGGACTTGGTGAAGTCATTGACCATTCATAGATTAAGTTTAACTCTAAATAAAATGATAATATCAACACCTTTATTTGAATATGGATGTGTAGAAAGAATTAAAAGGTCACATATACAAATCTACTTTTGTATGTAAAACTATTAGAAAAAGGAAGAGACTTTCATGTACAGAAAAGTTCCAGGTCTGGAACAAGGATATATGGAAAACAGAGAATATGAACCCTTTTTTATCCTAGTGGACAATTCCCAAAGTTTTCCCACAAATGTATAAAAGTCAAACTATGTAATAAATAAATGAACAAACAAGAAAATAAATAAATAATATAAAGAGATATTTCAAAGCCAAGAAATAAAAAGAGACTCTTAAACCAAGGTTTAATATCACTTAATGCTGAGTAAATAAATCATATGTGGGTTTCTCTTTGCACCTACTAAATTAGCAATATCAGTAATATTGAAAATACATAACACTGGTAATAATGTAAAGAACAAGGACTTATATTGCTTATGAAAGTTGTAAATCAATATAAATCCTGTGTGACAAGCCAAAATTTAAATGCATGTAAACTTCAAAGAAGCAATTTCAATGTGCAAACAATTACATAAGAAACCAGTCTGCTATCTGTAGTCCAGGATTGATTAACAAGAAGAAAGGAGTTCTTCCTTTTAAGCATTTAATATTTACACGTTGTGACAAATGCTAATATTATTAACATTAATAGGGGATGTAATAAAGATATTAAATTACTATAATAAAAATTTTTGTTATGTTTTGGGCTTCTTAATAAAATATATGTAGTATATTTTACTTCTTTTATTTTGTGTAATTCGCTATGTGATTATTTTCTGTGGGTCTAGACTCATTAACTTTACCTTGATAGTCATTTCTTCCTTCTTTTATTACTGGTCATTTTGAATCTCACTGTTAATTTTGATTAATTCTGCCTAAGAGGAAAATTCTTGTAGTTCTAAGCTTAACTCCTACCCCAATTCCTACGCATTAGGGAAACACCACTGTCTCTGATAAGAAGCAATCATAAATGTTAATATCTTTTGTCTTAATTATCATGAATGCTGCTTGCTGTGATGCTTATTAAAAAAACAATTTTAGGCATGTGCTGATTCTATCTTTAGTGAATCTTTGTATCTTAAGTTGAACTAGATATCAAAATACCCATAGATCAACTGAAACATAATTTATCAGATACCTAAGCTATCTTACTTAAAAATCACTTATAAATTATGAAATGATGTTTATTACCATTACTAGCTACTCTAAGTACTTTCAAGAATCTAAGTTAAATAATTAAACAGTAACTTCTGTCTAATATGTTACTGGTTATTTTGCTTGCTTGTTTTCAAGTTTTCTAATAGAAATAATCTACCTAAATTTTCATTCAGTTTTCAAGTTTCCTAATAGAAATAGTCTACTTAAATTTTCATTCAGTTAATAGAGAATTATGCCTGCATTACCATCCTTGCAATAAGCAAGACCAGGCAGAAACCTTCACTGAATAGAGGTTAATAAATAAATTTCCTATGCAATTAGCATAGAAATTCAACACAGATTTGTGTTTTCGTGGCAATGTTCTCTTTAATGCAACACAGTTAACTATATACCTTGAAAATAAATAAGAAATTAGATATCTACTTAAATATTTTTCTTAGAAACTTTAAGGTACGTTAAAATATCATTCATTTGTGTTAGCATGTAGAACAGTGCTGTAAGTAAAATGTAATGATATGCTCCACCAGATAACAAGAACTATTGTAAAAATATAGCATGCAAGACCTTGCAATTTGACATAAAAATAAATTCATGAATTTAAAGAACATAACAGAGAATCAAGAAAATAAAATTTTACTTACAATTTTTATACATGATTTATTTTGCATTTCAGATAAAGAAGAAATGAAATGTTAGAAAATGTGCCAAATATTTGGTAATTCATATTAAACACAATAAAGGGATGTGAAATTTCAAAAAAAGTATCTTTAAAGTCTTCGGGATATCAGGTCCCAAATAGACCCAAACACAATAATATTGGGAGACTTCAGCAACCACTCACACCACTAGATCAATTCTCTGGACAAAAGATGAATAAAGATTGCTCAGACCTAAAGAAAACTATAGACCAAATGGATCTAATAGACACATATAGATTATTTCAACCAACAACACCTGAATACACATTTTTCTCAGCTGCTCATGGAACATTCTCCAAAATAGACCACATACTGGGTCACAAAGCAAGCACCAGCAAATTCAAAAGATGTGATATAATTTCCTGCATCTTCTCAGATCACAATGGATTGAAACTGGAAATTAACAACAGGAAGACAAAAAGTAATCACATAA